>JAGKTI010015094.1:0-20891 GCA_018397915.1 Birgus latro | reverse complement strand
ACTTTAATACTAACACTATTTTAATAAAGCAAAGCCAGTCTTGTAAAAATCACTAGTGCCATTATATATATAGCACTCTTTACTCACTCATATATATATAAAATTACATAAAATTACACTGTTACATGAGTACAAGAAAAGCACATTTAAACATTTAAATCTTGACTCCCTCTGTTTCTAACTAGGAGTCCTTGTTACCAGTCCCAGACGACAGACAAATAAAATAGCACTGTTAGCCGGTTGTACCCGCGATTACACAAGCATGTACTTTTTCACTTACTACAAGTAGTGCTCTCATTGCTGCCTCCCTGGAACTTTACTCTCGGCTATACAGCAACGTCTCCGCACCAGGCTACGTCGGGCTGTGTCTTCCCGCCTCGCTATCCACTAGAGCTCTACCCTAGGCTCTAGTTTCAACTGAGGTCCGTACCCCTGTCTGGCCTCAAAAGGTTGCCGATGTTCACCAGCGGGTCACATGGTTGTGAGGTGGGTGATGACTTCACCCACTCATCCAACGCCGTCACCCACATCTCACCCGCGTCATCTGCCGCAGAGGCCAGAGCAGATTTGCTACGTCAGTCAGCTTGCGCTTCCACGATCGGGGAGTGCCCTGCCTGCACTTTTGTGTATAAACAACTTGACCATCACCACCACCACTCCTCTCTCTATCTCTTCTCTCCCCCTTCCTCCAGCTATTTCTTTCTCTCAACCTCCCTTCCTTATTCCACCTCCCTACATTGCCCACAGCTGTACACAGAATCCATCGAACCCCTATTCTTTCCCCCCCTCTCCGTGTTTCATCCTAAACTCACGCCTGGCAGGTGTTGTCACCTCCACACCTGCCACAGCTGCGTGTCTACTTACACCTGCCTGAGGGGATGCTTGTCGGCTTCCCGACAGAACACTGCGGGGCGAATAATGTAATGGGGAGCGGCTCCAGCACACCTGCCTGCTGCCCAGGTGCACCACGTGGGAGCGCAACACACATCCACTTTCACTTTCCAAAATTATCACTCTTCGCAACCTTCCCCACATCATAGGACTGTGGAGAGGAAGTGTGGAAATACTGAGGGGCAAATAATGTACTGTGGAGTGATTCCACCACACCTGCCTGCCGCCCATGTGCATCACGTGGGAGTGCAAGACACAACCACATTCACTCTCCACAGTTATCACTCCTGCACCATTCTCCACATCATAGGACTGTGGAGAGGGAGCGTGGGAACATTGTGGGGTGAATAATGTAATGGAGAGCGGCTCCACCACACCTGCCTGCTGCCCAGGTGCACCACATGGGAACGCAACACGCAACTGCTTTCACTTTCCAGAGTTATCACTCCCACCCCTACACTTCTACCATACCCAAACAAGGAATTAGATCCATACCAAATACGCCACCTCATTCCTTCGCTTCTACGTGGAGAGATTCACTCGTAGCCCACCCATGAAGGAAGACCACGTCCACATGCTCCGCCCTCGTCCTCGTCCTCGCTCTCATCTGATTCCTCGTGAGCAGGCTGCATGGAGGTTCGGCCACGTCCTCGTCCTCTACCCTGGCCTGCTTGGCGATATATATCGTACTGCCGCTTCCTAGGTGACGGGACCTCCTTGTCACTGCTGCTCGTTTCCTCGCTAGGGAACATGTAATCCACGTCACGGACATCATCTTCCAAGGGCGAGTCACTATCCCCAGTGAATTCCGGAGGATAAGTGTCCAGAACTGCCTGAATTTCATCATCAGAGAGACCACGCTGCGCCATGTCTGTCCTAGGTCACTGCTGCCAGGTGAGTGGCCGAGTAGCAGGTGAGCGTGGGTCACGCGCGGTCCCAGAGTGTCCCCACCTGGCGGCAGCTAGAGGAAGGTTTCCCACGCCTACGTACCAAAAATCACCCGCGAATGTTGAAAAATGTGCACACGACAGGCTTTGAAATTGCGTGACGTACGGTGTACATCGTTGGGTCTGTCCACGGAAAAAAGTTGCAACGTACACCGTTCGTCGATGGGACTCGACGGGTTAATTGTGTGTTCGCTGGAAGAAGGGCAAGTGCCTCGGGAATGGAAGAGAGCAAATGTGGTACCAATTTACAAGGGAGGAAACAAGAACCTATGAACTATAGAGTGTCCCTAACCAGCATGGTTGCAAAATTGTGCGAGAGGATTCTGAAAGATAGATGGATAAAATATCTGGAAGAGATGAATATTTTGACTGAAAGTCAATTTGGATTCAAAAGTGGAATGTCATGTGTTTCCAACTTGTTGAGCTTTTACTCAAGAGCAATTGATGTGCTGCAGGAGAGAGATGGTTGGGTGGATTGTGTGTATTTAGATTTGGAGAAGGCCTTTGGGAAGGTACCCCATAAGAGACTAATGTGGAAATTAGAGCACATAGGAGGACTGAAGGGTAACCTCCTGGAATGGATGAGAGACTTTTTGAGAGACAGACAAATGAGGACAGTAATAAAGGACAGGGCATCTGGATGGAGAGAGGTAACAGGTAGTGTCCCACAGGGCTCAGTGTCGGCACCAGTAATGTTCCTGATTTACATAAATGATAAGGTAGATGGAGTGAACAGTTATGCAAGTCTATTTGCTGATGATGCAAAGATCTTGAGGAAGGTAGAGGTTGGAGAGGACTAAAATGCTGCAGGAGGATCTGGATAGGATACATGATTGGAGCCGGATGTGGGAAATGAAGTTTTACGCAAAAAAATGCAAAAAAAAATTGGAAATGGGTAAAAGCACCAAGAGACCATCACTGATTTTTATGATGGGTAATGAACCAGTCACAAAAGCGAGAGAAGAGAAAGTTGTAGGAGTGCTGGTCCAGGACAGTTTGTCACCTGAAAAACACATTAACAAGATAGTTAGAGAGACATATAAACTCTTGACCAGCATAAGAGTAGCATTTCATTACATGAATGAAGAGATGATGAAAAAATTGATAGTGGCCATGATCTGCCCCAGGTTAGAATATGCAGCAGTAGTGAGGTCCCCACACAAAAAGAAAGATATAAACAAGATTGAGAGAATACAAAGAACAGCAACTAAGATGGTCCCCAGTCTGGCAGATCTGTCATACGGTGAGAGGCTAGAAAGGCTGGATTTGCCTTCCTTAGAGGAAAGGAGAAGGGGGTGACATGATTGCAGTGTTCAGGACCATGATGGGAGTAGATAAATTTGATAGAGAAGATCTTTTTGTATTAGATAAGAGAGCAACAAGAGGACACAGACTGAAACCGAAGAAGCCACGCTGCTTGAAGGACATCAAGAAATATAGTTTTCCGTATAGATGCATAGACCTGTGGAATAGACTGGACAAAGAGATCATCCAGTCTAAAATAAACTTAAACGAGTTTAAAGCAAAATTTGACTTACTGAGAAAAAGAGACGGAACCCCACAAACGTAGCTCATTTCCTGTATATCACAATTAGGTAAATACCATTAGGTAAATACACACACACACACACACACACACACACACACACACACATATACCCACACACACACCCACACACACACACACACACACACACAGGTAGCCGACAGAGACTAAGTGTAAGTGGATGTAGCCGAGGAGTGTAATTATATAGAGAAGGTTATCCGGTCGTATCATCGTTGGGAGGGGCACTAGGAGAGAGTAATGGTGAGGCGTTGTAGGAGATGTCAGTGTAGGCCTTCTCTGTTCCATTATCCTCTTTGTATTTTAAGTGGGATGAAGAAATAGGCAGATTTGGCTCAATGGAGTTTCAGTTACTTGAATAAAAGTTAAGAGCTTGGAGTGACCCTTGTAGCCTATGATTTGTGCTTGCCACAGTCCTCCTACTTTACTCTCACTCTCCTACTCCCTTTCGCTCTCAGGGAATATCTCCCTCTCTTTCTCTCCTTGTCTAACTCCGTCTGACTAACTTTCCTACATGTGATATCAGCCTTATATCCCCCTCTAGCTTCCGGCTACAGTGTGTGGGCGTACGTGTGTGTACATTTGTGCGTGTGTTTTTGTCGGTCATATTTACGGCACATGATCAGAGGTGTTTGGCATTCTTGTGGGGGGATGTGTAGTTGTCTCTTCCTAGAGAACTTGGACATAACTACCTGTTTTACATATTGTTACCTGTGACTATATAGTTGCATACTATAATTACATATAGTATTTTTTTATAACATATTATGCCTACATATCGCTCGGTCACTCCCTCTGTCATACCAACGACAGTAAATATTGTCATCACATAGTAATGCATATCATATACACTTTACAGTCAACTTGTAAGCTAATTAAGTGAAATAAATAATACTGTAAAAGTTACATAATTGTAATAATTGTAGTCACTGTAGAAATGTAACTGTAACAGTAAAATTGTACATGTATAATAGATATATAAATATAATAGTAATATTAAAATAATACAATGGCAAGTCTACTGTAGTCAGTTATACAGTATATTTGAGAAGGACTTGTTGTATATATTCATATATAAATGAGAGGAGTGGCTGGTTGGGGTGGTTGTGGCCGTGTGCGTGGGTGCTCACACTCAGGTGGGGGTGAGTGGAGCTTTGGGTGATGAGTTTCCCGTGGGTGTTGGTGTGCATCGGGGGTCGGTTTTGGGTCCCTTGTTGTTTGTCGTGGTGCTTGGGGCCCTCTCGCGTGACTTCGGAGAGGGGCTCCCATGGGAGATGTTGTGTGCTGGTGGTTTGGTGTTGGTTGCTGAGAGTGGGGGGGATTTGGGAAGTGGAGAGATGGTATGGGGCACAGGAGCTTGAGGGTAAATGCAGATGGGGCAAGGGTGGTGATATCTGGGGTTGGTGGCGGTGCAGTCGGAGGAGGGGGAGGGTGGCCATGTGCAGTTTGCCGCATGGGTGTGGGAAGTAGTTCCATCTTGTGCAGTGTTTGTGATGGGTGGGTGCACAGGGGATGTAGTGGTATTGGAGGTGGACTGCGAGATGGTGCTGATTTCATGTGTGCGGTGTGTCGGGGGGGGCAGGCGGAGATTGTTGGGCGTGAGAGGGTTGAACTTGCGGGTGAGTCTCTTGAGTGTGTGGAGGAGTTTTGTTGTTTGGGAGACGTGTTGTGTGCCGGAGGTGGGGCTGGAGTTGGCTCGGTTGCTGGAGTGGGGGGTGGTTGGAGGAAGTTCGGGGAGCTGTTGCCTCTCCTGACATTGAGAGGGCTCTCCTTACGTGCTGGGGGGTCTTTGTATGCAGCATGTGTTGGGAGTGTGGTGCTGTGTGGTAGTGGGACCTGGGCAGTGGAGGAAGAGGATGTTCGCAGGTTTAAATGTACAGAAGTGACAATGATTGGGTGGATGTGCAGTGCGTCCCTGCGTGCGGGGCCTGGGGGGGCTGGGTTTACGATGGGAGAGTTGAGAGGTGGGATGGGACTGGAGTGTGTTGGTGTTGTGATGGGGAGGGGTGGGCTGGGGTGGTTTGGACATGTGGAGAGGGTGGGGGATGATGATTGGGTACAGAGGGTGAGAAGTGTTAATGTTGGGGGGGGGGGTTGGGAGGGGTGGACCGAGAGAGACATGGGACGAGGTCATTGAATGTGACTTAAGGGTTGGGGGACTGAATGGGGAGGCTGCCAGAGGTCAAGCAGCATGGAGAGCCGCCATTAGGTGACCAAGGCCGACACATGCAAGCATGTTGGAGCCTTCAAAAACGAAAACGATAGTAGCATAATTAATGTAAGCCTGTATTATGTGACCCATATTTTGTTGTTTTATATATAAAAAATATATATATACATTATTTACAATAATTACACAGTTTGTCTCACTTGTAGAGAACAGTTCTTAAGCACTGATTCCAGGTAAGCAATCCTTCCTTGGATTCTGTGAAGGCCAAAGTAATATAGCAAATATGATGGAGAAATTTCCAAAGATGACTGGAGCTGGGCTGTATACATAATATGGGTTGAACATAATCCTTCTGTATTCTTCCCAAAGTTTTATTGTCTGATTTATTAGTTGCATGGTTTCATACTTGGGTGAAGTCAATGTGTGCATTTATATTTAAATTCATCCTAGATAATGGCTGGAAGTACTTGTGTGTGTGGTTGAGAATGGCATAATGGTTTTAAATGGGCAATGTGGATGGTGTAGGTGTCAGAACTGCACAATAATCTGGTGAGATGTATAAACCAGATGCTGATGTATGGGCTGGAGGTGTGTCTGGTCATGTCACAAACACTGATGTATACAAAAACAGATGTATTTCGAGTGAAGTGGAAGAACTGTGAATGTCCAGTGTGTTGATGATGGATGAGTTTATCTGGAGCGAATGTGAAGTTGGAATGATGAGGGATGTCATGACATTTTAGATAGCCATTTCACAAGGGACTGTCTCGGCTGGCTGAAACATTAAGATGTACACAGGACAGAGATGAAATGCATGTAATGATGTGCGACATTTGTGTTCAGTTTTGTTTCATTAGTGAAAGTGACAGCAGCCTGTTTCTTGGAGACTATGATGACTTCTGTTTTGACGTTGATGGTGACTAATGAGTCATCTTTCATAGAAAGAAAAGGGTATATTTGATGGACTGTGACAAAATCATCTGTTACGAACGATGCAGTAACTGATATTGATGTTGTGAGTGTTGCTTTCAAATATGGATAATATAACTTCAGATTGCTTTCCTCAAACAAAGGTTTCAAACCATACTTGTGTATGCCTTGACTAATTATTTGACGGAGATTGTGAATGGGTAGTAATACATTACCAGCATTAGCATTTCCTTTCATGAAAGACTGTTAATAAGCTCTACTATTGTCAAACTGTAGTATTATTATGTCAGTAAGTTCCATGATCACTGAGAGGTGTTGGAATAGTGTATTGTTTCCTTCTAGTCTAATTACTTTCTCCACAATTCCTAGAGTTGAATTAGTTGGAGAAGAACAAGGAGGTTTTAGGAAGGGAAGAGGTTGTGTAGACAAGATATTCATTCTTAGATCCTTAGTGGAAAAGTTTCTAGAGAAGGGCAAGAAGTTGTATGCAGCCTTCATGGATCTGGAGAAAGCATATGACAGGGTGGATAGACAAGGTTTGTGGAAGGTATTAAGAATATATGGAGTGGATGGGAAGTTGTTGAAGGCAGTGAAGAGTATGTATGAGGGTGCTAAGGCTGCAGTGCGTGTGGATGGCAAATTGAGTGAATCTTTCCATTTGAAGGTTGGATTGAAACAAGGATGTGTCATGTCTCCATGGTTGTTCAGTCTGTATATGGATGGGGTTATAAAAGAGATACAAGGTCGGGCAGTGGTTGTTGGAGTGGCCCTATTGAGAGAGGGCAGTGTTTGGAAACTCCCTGTACTGTTGTTTGCAGATGATACTGTGTTGTTGAGCAAAGACAAAGGGGAGCTGCAAGGCTTGGTAGATGAGTTTGGGAGAGTGTGTAAGAAACGGAATCTAAAGGTGAATGTAGGGAAGAGTAAAGTGATGGTCTTCGAGAGAAGTGAAGCCAGTGAGTGTACAGTGAGATTGGATGGGGAGGATATGGAGAATGTGAGTGAATTTAAGTACTTGGGCAGTGTGATGAGTAAGGATGGAAGTCTGGAGGATGAAGTGCTCGAAAGGGTGCAGCAGGGAAGGAAGGTTGCTGGTTCATTGAAAGCAGTGATAAGAAACAGGGAGGTGAGCATGGAAGTGAAAAAGTTGTTACATGACAGTATTGTGATACCAACTCTGACATATGGAAGTGAAGCTTGGACCCTGTTGGAAGGACAGAAGTCAAGAGTGAGAGCAGTGGAAATGAGTTATTTGAGAGGAGCATGTGGAGTCACATGGAGAGACAGACTAACAAATGAGGAAGTGAAGGAGCGTTGTGGTGTGGTTGAGGACGTGATGGGAAGCATTAGGAGAAACACGTTAAGGGTTTTTTGGGCATGTGGAGAGGATGGAGAGTGAAAGACTGATGAGGAGAGTGTATGTGAGTGAGGTGGAGGGGGCAAGAGGGAGGGGGAGGCCAAGGATGAGATGGAGGGATGGAGTGGAGAGGTATATGCGAGAGGGGGGTGTGAGTTGGGAGCGTGGTAGTGAAATGGCAGGGGACAGAGTGACATGGAGGCGATTTGTTTGTGGCCACACCGTGCGGGATTAGGGCGTCTGGCAATAGATAGATAGATAGATAGATGTTTCTGCCTTCCTTTGGTTCTTTACAGTCATCATCATTAATGTGTTCTGGGTGTCAGCCAACTTCTCTTGATATGAGAGAATTTGTTCAATTTTGTTAAATTTATTATTTATTTATTCTAGATCATGTTCTGTATCTAATCCAAAAATGTTGCCTATAATTACCCCACCTAAGTCAAACAAACTGCGTCTGTTATGTGTATTTGTGATGTCGTTTCTTACCCTGAGTGTGTTACTTCCAGCTGGTGGGATGTCCTGGATCATGATTATCATTGTGTTCTTAGCCTGTTCTAGCTTCCAGTCTGTTAACTCCATTAATTCAGCTACTTCCTGTGTGGGGTGATCATGTGGGGAAGGGCGTGTTAATACCCCTTCCAGAGTTCTAAGTGGTCCTGATATTTTCTTTAACATTATTGGTAGGTCTTGCAGTAAGTCCAAACTATTTTTGGTACTTATTATGTCCTGTACAATTGCCGTTGAGGCTGTTGGTGCAATCAGGCATCCTTCTCTGACTACATGTTGAGGGTGTAAGTGAGATGATCCTCTTGATATCAGCAGGAACATGATCCATGGAATAATTCATCTCATCTTTACCTGCCGAAAGAACAACTGTATTAGATATCTAATTCAGTGTTGTTAGCACGTTTTGCTAAAGGTGATGATAGTGATGATGAATATTAGTTATCTTGACCTGTTTTATCTTATTACCTATAAAAGGAATCTAAATCAATTCCTAAGTCATGTAAATGCCTTGTTGTAATGAGGACTGTATTGGTTGCACCTATGTTTGTCTGTTTGGTATGCGACCGCAATTTATTCCAATATGTGTTAATTGGTTCAGGCTTATTTTCACTGTGTGTACTAGGCTTTTCGGTCGTGTCTGATGTTTTGTAGTTGCAAGCTAAATTTCTTGGACCTTTTTTAAGTGATCAATATGTATTTCTTTTTCTGCATCACTCAATAGTGACTTAATCACTACCTTATTGGCTTTTCTCTCAATTACTCTTTGACAGTTTATTGTCTCTAGTGTGAATGATGCCATAGACAATAATACCTATGCTGATGTTTGATTCTTTTGTCTTCTTATTAATTAATTCTTTCATTTCTTCCTTGGACATCGTTAACTGTTTCTTTACCTTTGTGTGTATTTCTTGAAATTCACGTAAGCGAAGTTTAGGATAATCATCATAATTAAATACAGGAGTTTGTGAGACGTTTGTCTGACCCGTAAATGATGAAATAGGTGTATCTCCTATGGATTTATTAATTGCACAATTGAGTGATGCCTCAAGTCCGGGGATCCATTCATCCCAGTTTGCGTAATTTTCATTGAGAATGTGCCGAAGTACATCTAATATTTTTTTACTCTGCCTTTCCACCAATCCATTGGAAGCTGGATGGTAGGCCAAGACATTAACCTTCTTTGTATTGTATTGTTTACATATTTCTTGCAAAATTTCAGAGTTAAATTCACCACCATTGTCACTTATTAGTACCTTCGGTGGTGTGAACCTGCAGATCACTCTTTCAGTGAATACCTGCGCGACTGTTTCTACTGTTTTAACCTTAATTGGGATCAAGATCACATATCATGAGAAATGATCAGTAGCATCAAAAAGATACTGATTGTGATTGGTAGTTAAGGGTAATTTTAAAAAGTCAACTGCAACAATGTCCCATTATTGTTTAGGTACACGATATTTCCCTATAGGTGCAGGTGATAACATGTAACCTTTGTGTCTTGCACATGACTTACATTTGTCTTTGTGATTATGTATGTCTTTGCGTAACATCGGCCAATAATATGACATCGAGCCCTGCCTGACTGTCCTGTCCTTGCCAGAATGCCCTGCATGTGGACTATCGTGTATTGTCCTTAGAATGTGAGGTATCATTGTACTAGAAATTACTAATTGCCTAATATTTTTTTCTGTGATATGGTTGTCCTGGATTTATCCTATATAAGGCATTGTTTACCACTGTGAATTGTTTAAGCATTACATGTAATTTGGGTAATGGTACATCATGGTACGTCATCGCCTGACTCGAGATGATATATTACTTTAGACCATACTGGGTCCTGTCTCTGTGCCTGTGAGATTTCTTGAATTGTAGGAATCATTTCACCATTGTTGGAGAGTGATTCACATGGACTTATTGTAGCGACATTGGCTAATGGATTTCGCGATAAGGCATGTGCCTTCAAATTTACTTTACCTTTTATGTAGTCAATATTTACATTGTAAATCTGGATTTTACATTTCCATCGTGGTCTCCTCCCAAAGAGGAGTTTTTATTGGAACATGCCCACGAGAGGCTTGTGGTCTGGATATAGGTGAATTTCATATCCGTACACAGGGTCACAAAATTTCTGTAGAGCAAATAGTTTACAGCTAGGGCTTCTGTGTTGTACAGTAATTTTTCTCTGCTCCTTTTATTTGTCTGCTGGCAAAAGCAGTGGATTAGTATTTACCTCATTTATCCTCTTGCATGAATACAGCACATGAGTCTTTGAGGAGAAGCATCTGTGCAAATTATGAATGGTTTTGTGAAATTAGGATAGGCCAGGTAAGGTACACGTGTAAGCTTTTCATGTAATTCGTTAAATGCATTTTTTTGTTCCTCTCCCCACTATACTGGTTATTTTTTCAGCAGGAGAAATAATGGTTGTACTATGTGAGAGAAATGTTGTATAAATGCTCTGTAGTATCTGGTGAGCCCTAAAAATTGTCTTACTTCATCCACATTGGTGGGTTCAGGGAAATTCCTTACTGCTTGTATTTTGTCCTCAGAGGTGTGGATCCCTTCTGCATCTAGTCTGTGGCCTAAGAATTTTATTTCCTTAAAGCAAAATTTGCATTTAGACAGCTTAATTTTTAAACCAGCACTGGCAAACTTGTGTAGAAGCTGGTCTGATTTCTGTAAATGTTCATCTGTTGTGTGTGTGTTGCAATTATGATGTCATCCAGGTAGACAAATATACTGTCACCTGATATTCCAGCCAATACACTATTCATTAATCGCTGGAATGTACCTGGAGCTATCCTTAATCCCATCGGCATTCTCTTATACTGGTAATACCCACTGTCTATAGAGAAAGCAGTGTATTTGCCAGATTCTGTATCTAGGCCAGTTCGATAGTAGCCACTTAATAAATCGATTGTAGAAAAGACCATATTTTCTGGTACAGTGTTGTGCAGGACATCACTCAACAATGGCATGGGAAAACAGTTGGGAATGGTTTCCTGATTAAGTTTGTGATAATTCACAACTGCCCGCATTTCCCTGTTTTGCTTAGGTACAAAGAAGAGTGGTGCATTCCAAGGGGACATTGAAGGTTCAGTGATGTCCAAACTTAACATCTCATCTACATACTGCTTTGCTAGTGCACGTTGTGAGTGTGCAACACTGTACGCTGGCACGTAGATTGGTTGTGTATCCTGTTTCACGTTAATATGGTGTTGGATTAGATTTGTACACCCCAAGTTTTCACCAGGTAATGGAACAGCTTGTCGATGTTTCTGCAGTACATCTAGTAAATCATCTTTCACATCAGCATTATCAGAGCAAACCAAATGCTCCTTTATGCACTCTGTCTGACAAGTTTACTCTGCTTGACGCTCCTGCTGCTGTCACTTCGTGTATAGGAGCTGGACAGATCTCTAACCTACTAATATGGGTTCCTTTTTTAATATTCACATCTCCATTCATGGTGTTAGCTAAAATGACATTAGTTTCACCCTTGTCATTCATCCAACATAGGAAACTTTTTATCAAAAGGCCATTTATTCTGATAGTGTCTTCTAATACAATTATTAGAAGGCAAACCACACTCACCGGTCTCACACAGTGAACTGCCTGGGCCCCCGGCTGCACACCGCGGGACCCTTCCAGTGACATCATCACTCGTGACGCAACAGATGTGTGCGCGCACACACAGTAACAGCAATATGCACTAACACTCACGTTCTCTCTTTTTAATTTGACAGAAGATTGGCGTCTGATACACAGTATGTATCCAATACATAGACTTTTGTTTAATTTCTATCAAGACCCAGTCTGTGGCCACATACAGGTATGTGATGTCTCTTGAAGTATTATAATCTTTCTAGTCTCGGCTGACTGCTGCACGCAGCCGCTCGGTTGAGGCACCTTTCTTGGTGAGACAGTCAGCCAGTTGTTGTGATGTATCCACCCAAGATACTTCATCAATCTCCCCTCGCTCCAACATGTCTTGTATTACAGCAATATCAATGCAAAATCTCCTGTCTTCTACACTCTTACAGGAGTAAAGGGCATCCACCAGACTCTTGTTGTCGACGAAGCACTTTTTTTTTTATCTTTCCACATCCAGAGACCTCACGCAGTATGTTGGTGAGATATACAGCAGTCTCAGCACATTCAAGCAGCGCCAGCGCCTCAGCAGATAAGGTAGATTTGACGACCTTCCTGATCTTTCTTGTCTTCCAGAATATAGGACATCTTGCCTCACTAGCATCTCGTAGGAAGATCACAAAACCTCCCTGAGACCCATTGCCTACAAGTTTGGCAAATGAGGCATCCGAAAAGCACTCTATATGACAGTCCTCGATCGGCCCCATTCTTGGAATGTATAGCTTCATGTTGTCAGTCTTCACCCTTGAGATCACCTTATTGGGTCTAAGCAAATCTGCTACAGTAGCTCGGTTGCTAGTCACACTCAACTCACACACATCAAAGGCAATATCTGGCCGAGTGTGTGTGGCAATCCATTTGAGTTGCCCAATTAATGCTCAGTACTCCGTTTTCTCAGACTCAAACAGCTTTCCTGATTTTACTGCTGCACGATGTCTACTCAGCGTGACTGGTTTCAAAGATAAAGCATATTGGAATTGGTCGAGCATTATGCTGCCATTGATGTTGGAGATGACATTGAGACCAATGTATTTGAAGGCTTTTGATTCTGAACTGCCGATGAGAATATTTGACTCAATCCGTTTATCACTTGCTGCTTGAACTCATGTGTACCAGCCCAAAGGAAGTCGTCGACATAAATGCATACAATGCCTTCGACTTTCGACTTTGCAACTATTGCTGCAAGAGAACAGCGCTGAATCCAGTGATGACACTTTAGCTCCGAGACTCAACAATTTATCTTTTACGAGCAGATACCAATGCCTAGCAGCATCACAAAGGCCGTAAACAGTTTTCTTTAGTCTCCATATCTTACGATTTGCATATTCAGGCAGAGGACGTAAATGAACAACTCTCTCAATGTCGTTACCTTGCAAGTAGGCAGCTTTCATGTCCATAACGTGGCAGTCCCACTGGTTGGTGGAGGCCAAAGAAAGTGCCAAACGCATTGCTTCTTTTGAACAAGTAGGCGAGTCTTTTCGGAGATCCACTGTGTCTTCTTCAAATCCTCTGGTGACTAAGCGGTCTTTAACAATAGGCTTTCTATTTTTCAGTTTTTCCATCACAACCCATCGAACCGTTATGGCACCTTGCCCAACATCATGTACTTCCTCTTACACATCATTATTCTGCCAATTTGTAATTTCATTTTCCTTAGCGCATAATACGGCCTGAGAGTTGAAAAGAACAAGCATTTCTGCGTCATCATCAACCACTTCCCATTCGCTAAAATCCTTCTGCAAATCTATCCAATCAATGCTGCTGTCAGAGTCCCTCTTCAAATTGTAGCAGTGTTTGTACTTTCCAGTGGCTTTACATGCCTGACTCACAATCGTTCCAGATACCAACTCTCCACTTTCTGAATGTATTCCCTTTATACGTTGACCAACAGAAACTTTGGGAGGCTGATTAACCAGAATAGAAACTGTGGGAGGCTCATCAATCGGAACAACACCATCTTCCGATTCGTCATCTGGTGGATTGTCATTCAACACTTGCGAAGAATCGTCATTAGGCTTCTCCTGGACAACATTGTTCTTCTCATCACTGCTGACACAACCTTCAACTACAGTATCTTGCTCTGGTGCACGCGCTAGACGACACACATGCACTCGCACGTAGACATCGCTGTATCTTACCAGAATTTGTTTCCCATCTCTGCCTATTACAATTCCGGGACCGTGCCACTCATGACTGTCATTTCTTTTGTAGAAGACTTCATCTCCATTTCAGATGTCGTTTAAGTCACTCAAACGTACGTTGTGCCGCTGAGCCCTAGCGAAACGTTCATCTGATTCAGTCTTTATAAACTCTTGTCTTGCTAAATGAAGAGCGTTCAAGTTGTCTCTCACAATTTTCGATGGTGATGTAGGTTCCAAGGCTGCAGGATCATTTGTGTGCACATTAGGCAGGCCAGGGGTTTGACCAAAAACAAGTTGGTTAGGAGAAAAGCCTGCGTAGTTGGTGAGAGCATTTCTTACCGATACTGCCCATGCCAAGGCCACATCCAATTCACACTGGCTGTCAGCCATTATCTTCCTAACAATGTCACCAATGACTACATTTTGACGCTTACAGACTCCGTTGCTCCATGGACTCTCTGCAGACGTTGTCATGATCTTGATATTGAAGGCCTCTCCCAATGCTCGCATTTCAGCATTGGTGAATTCACAGTCATTGTCTGTAAGAATTTTTCCAGGTGCGCCAAACACAACAATCCAGCTCCGAAATATTCCTTTGATAATGGTGGGCGCACACTTGTCCATGATTACTATTGCATTACAATACCTGGTCGCCAAATCAACAAGGACTAAGAAATAATGCCTTCCCCAAGCTTTCAAATCCATGGCTATGGCTTCGTTAAACTTAGACGCCATGGGCAAACTGACTACGGGTCTGGGCATGGCTTTCTTGAATCTGCAACATACTGTACAAGCATCAGATACAGCCTTGATAGCCCGCTCCAGTTCTGAACTTTTAAATCCCCACATCTGTGATCAGTTTAATTAGTTTCGCTGATGTTGGGTGTCCAAACTGCCTGTGAAGCTTCAGGGCTGTTTTTTCTACATCACCTCCAAGAGATGCCAGCGTGCTTGTTTCACAAAATTCACTACCTAGTCATAAAGAAATTGGAAGCAAGTAATGGCCTGAAGATGAGGACTTCAAATTAATGATAGTTCCACAAATTGTGACCTGGTCACTTCCAAAGTTAATCAGTATTTTTGCTTTTTTCATGGAACGTTTACTCAGCAGCAAGGGAATATTGCAGTTCACAACATCTGTCACGATGGTTGCACACATATTTCCAATGTAGCACGGCAGAGTAACACGTTTGAGGGAAGAAACTGTGACACCATCAGCAAAAGTAAACATTGAGGGTGATGTTTCTTCTCTTACAGCTTCACTTTCGTAATCAGTGAGCTCACTTAGATAGCAATTGATCCGTTCAACTCCACATACAGTTGTAGAACACCCTGTGTCTAGAACCGCACATCCCTTAGATTCTTCTGCTAGAGTCTGTAATTTACCTCTACTAGCGACATCATCTGCATAGCCCATAAATAACAACAGATGCACTGTTTCAGAATTTCTTCTCGACTGCCGTCGTTTTCGTATGCATCCGGACAGTCACGTGCCCAATGAAATCTAGAATCACATACGAAACACCTCGATACCTTTCCGTCAGACCCAAGTGGGTTCTGCCTCCTGCCGGTGGATGAGCATTGGGGAATTCTAGCAGATACGGTCGAATATCGGCCACCACCACGACCTCGATCACGTACTGCACCACCCCGCGACACTCTCCGTCCTCGTCGAGTACCTCTAACATAAAACGTTTCTTCACCCCCAACATCGTCACTCCAAAATACTGGTTCACGCTTCACCTCCCTGGTAGACACCGATGCATCGTTCTGCCCGCCAATTTCACCAGTAAAAATACGATTCAGGGCAGATTTCATGTTTTCGTATGTCACCTCAGTTATTGCGGACATCACTAGTTGTTGCTCACTGTCTGAAAGTTTGCATTCAGCTAAGAGCATAAAAGCCATCACAGAATTTGGCAGTGCCATGCCCTGCTTGGTAAATTTGAAATAAACATGCTCAAATTCTGCCACGAACTTATGAATGTTCATATCACCGGCTCTTCTGAGGTTGTACAATTCATAAAAAGCTGCAAACTGCCGATGTCCTTTGTCCACAAGAGATAAACTGTCTGTTTTTTTCAGCAAGGTCTGAACACCATTCTTTTGTTTTAATTCAGCCGCATCAATTTCCGAAGACGCCACCCTCGCTCGTCCAGACAATGACAGTTGACTAGCTAAGGCTTGCTTCTCTTTCGGTAAGTCCATCAGTTCGCACCAAATGTCGATGTCCTTCTTCCAACTCTCATAAGCAGAATCATTTTCAAGTTTTGGAGGCCACTTAGTTGAGCAGGATGCCATTATGTCAAACCACGCTCTGCTACCAGTATTAGAAGGCAAACCGCACTCACCGGCCTCACACAGCGAACTGCCTGGGCCCCCGGCTGCACACCGCCGGACCCTTCCGGTGACGTCATCACTCGTGATGCAACAGATGTGTGCGCGTGCGCATACAGTAACAGCAATATGCTCTAACACAATGACATTACAATTCTCAATTTACTCTTAGTAGGGGTGAAGAGAAGACGAAAGGGGGTTCAGGGAACAGCATGGTGGACTGAAGAGGTGAGAGAGGCTGTGGCACAAAAGAAGAAAGCATATAATGAGTGGATGAGGAACAGGGGCGACGAAGAAGTTGAGAGACGGAAGAGAGAGTTATATGTAGAGAGGAGGAAAGTGGTGAAAAGATTAGTAAGAGAGAGTAAGAAAAGAGTGGATGAGGAATTTGGAAGAAATTTGAGTGGAGGGAATGTAAGAAAATGTTCTGGAAAGAGGTAAAGAGAGTTAGACAGGGTGCCAACGAAGTTAGTTGGGGTGTGAAAGATAAAAATGGTAGATTAGTAGTGGAGAAGGGAGAAAAAGTGAACAGATGGAGAGAATACTTTAATGAATTGTTGAACATAGAGAGTGAAAGTAATGCAGGTATATGTGGATGGGGAATGGCTGGGAGAAGAAGGGCTGTGAGAAGAGAGGAAGAAATCAGTAGGATGTAAGTCGTGCAAGCAATGAAGAAAGTCAAAATGGAGAAAGCCCCAGGAATTGATGGAGTGTGTGGTGAAATGCTGAAACATGGGGGAGAGATAGTAGTAGAATGGATGTGGAAGGTGTGCAGATTGGCCTGGGTGGAAGGTAGAGTCCCGGAGGATTGGAAGTCAGGTATAATTATTCCCCTGTACAGAGGAACAGGGGAAAAAGAAGAGTGTGGTAATCATAGGGGCATTTGCCTTCTTAGTGTAATAGGAAAAGTATATGGTGGGGTACTTATTGACAGAGTTAGGGAAATAACAGAGGAAGTAGTTGGAGAAGAACAGAGGTTTTAGGAAGGGAAGAGATTTTTTTTTTTTTTTTTATGTGTCCGACTCTGGGCATAGGCTTCACAGCCTGCTATCAAGGCCCAGCAGCCCTCCTACATACCAACACCTCTACAGATTGTGTAGATCAGATATTCGTTCTTAGATTTTTAGTGGAAAAGTTTCTAGAGAAGGGAAAGAGGTTGTATTCAGCCTTCATGGATTTGGAGAAAGCATATGACAGGGTGGATAGACAGGGATTGTGGAAAGAGCAGTGGATATGAGTTATTTGACGGGAGCATATGGAGTCATATGGAGAGACAGACTGACAAATGAGGAAGTGAAGGAGCGCTGTGGTGTTGATGTGGATGTGATAGGAAGCGTTAGGAGAAACACATTAAGGTGGTTTGGGCATGTGGAGAGGAAGGACAGTGAGAGACTGATGAGGAGAGTGTATGTGAGTGAGGTGAAGGGTGGGCGATGGAGAGGGAGGCCGAGAATGAGAAGGAGGGATGGAGTGGAGAGGTATATGAGAGAGGGGGCTGTGAGCTGGGAGCAGGGCAGTGAAATGGAGGGGGACAGAGCGACATGGAGGCGATCTGTTTGTGGCTACCCCGTGCGGGATTGGGGCATCTGGCAGTAGATAGATAGATAGAATGAACAGTTATGCAAGTCTGTTTGCTGATGATGCAAAGATCTTGAGGAAAATAGAACTTGAGGAGGACTGTAAAATGCTGGAGGAGGACATGAATAGGAATCATGATCAGGGCCAGATGTGGGAAATGAAATTCAATGCAAAAAAATGTAAAATATTGGAATTGGGTAAAAGTACCAAGAGGCAATCACTGAATTATTTAATGGATAATGAATCAATCACAAAAGCGAGAGAAGAGAAAGATATGGAATTGCTGGGCCAGGTTAGTTTGTCACCTGAAAAACACACTATCAAGACATTTAGAGAGATGTATAATCTCTTGACTAACATAAGAGTAGCATTTCATTACATGGATGAGGAGGTGAAAAAAAAATTGATAGTGGCCATGATCCGCCTCAGGTTGGACTATGCAGCAGTATTGTGGTCCCCACACAAAAAGAAAGATATAAACATGATTGAGAGAATACAAAGAACAGCAACCAAGGTGGTCCCTATCCTGGGAGATTTGTTGTGCAGAGGGAGGCTGGAAAAGCTGGATCTGCCTTCCTTAGAAGAAAGGGGAGAGAGGGGCGACATGATTGCAGTGTTCAGGGCCTTGATGGGAGTAGATAAAATTGACAGAAAAGATCTGTTTGTATGGGATGGGAGAGTAACAAGAGGACATGGAATGAAACTGAAGAAGCCATGCTGTTTGAAGGATATCAAGAAATTTAGATTTCCTTATAGATGTACAGACCTGTGGAATAGCCTGGACAAAGAGATTGTCCAGTATAAAAACTTTAACGAGTTCAAGGCAAAATCTGACTTATTGAAAAACAGAGACAGGACCCCACGAGTGTTGGTCATTTATTGTATATCACTAGGTAAAACACACACACACACACACACACACACACACACACACACACACAATTTGGGGGAGGAATAGTGATATTAACCCATAATGACCTAAGAGTAAAGAATATAGAAATTGAAAATACTAAGGCTGAACTTTTGGGAGTTGAAATAGAGGACAATTATGGAGAAAAAACGGATGTAATAGTTTTTTATATGCCCCCCAAAACTAGGGCATGGACAAAGGAAGATTACGAACAGTTAATAAGTGAATCCATTATTAGGCTAGAAATGTTAATTGAACGAAGAAATAGAATAATATTAATGGGAGATTTTAACTGTAGAGAAGTTGATTGGGAAAGTATGGATGCTGGGAACAATGAAGAATCATGGGGAAATAAATTAATGGAATTGATGATGGAAAACATGTTAACCCAGTTGATCAAAGAAAACACAAGAATTAGGGGTGTTGATGAACCATCCAGGCTTGACCTATTATTCACAAAGGACCCAAATGATGTGAGGAACATAACCTACCAGTGCCCCTTTGGTAAAAGTGATCATCTGGTAATTGAGATGGATGTGGTAGGAGTGAGGGAAGGAGAAAGAGATGAAAAACACAGAGAAAATAGATACAATTATGGGAAGGCAGACTTTGCTTCCCTGAGAAACTTTTTCCAAAATGTAGAATGGAGTAAAATGAATATGATCACAAATGTTGATGAGAAATATGAGTTTTTGATAGAAGTATATAAAACAGGAGTTACTAAGTATGTCCCAAAATTTTCTGCAGCTATGGAAAGGAAGAAAGAATGGTTTAACAACAGATGTAGGATGGCACAAGAGGCAAGAAAAAAAGCATGGAAGAAAGTGAGAAGAAGGTATAGTGAAAGGGCCTGTGAGGAGTACAAGCAGGTTAGAAATGAATATGTAAGGATACGGAGAGAAGAGGAAAGGAAATACGAAAAAGATATTGTATCTAACTGTAAAAAAGAGCCAAAACTATTTTATAGGTTTGTAAATGGCAAAATGAAAGTTAAGGACAGTATAATACGACTGAGGGATGGAAATGAAACATACGAAAGAGAGGAAGACTTGTGTGAAATAATGAACAACAAGCTACAGTCAGTTTATGTATTGGAAGACGAATTTAGGGAGCCTGAAATGGAACCCAGGCTGACGAGAATGACCGAAATTACAGTTGACATGGATGAGGTGCTACAGCTGATGAAGGATTTGGATGTGAGAAAAGCAATGGGACCAGATGGTGTGGCTGGATGGATCCTGAAGGAATGTGCCGACCAGTTAGTGTGGCCAGTTTATGTCATTATCAAAACCTCGCTTGAAAATGGACAGTTACCTAAAGATTGGAAAAGAGCAAGTATTGTGCCAATCTTTAAGGGAGGAGATAGGGAGGATCCACTTAATTATAGACCTGTGTCACTTACTAGTATTGTTTGTAAAATCTGTGAGAAAGTTATTAGAAAAAGATGGATAAAGTATTTAGAAGAAAATGAAGTGATAACACCAAGACAGTTTGGTTTTAGGGAAGGAAGATCATGTATTACTAACCTACTAAGTTTCTACAGTAGGGTAACAGATGTCATACAGGAGAGAGAGGGATGGGCAGACTGTGTCTATCTGGATCTTAAGAAAGCATTTGACAGGGTACCCTATAAGAGACTACTGTGGAAGTTGAGGACATTTGGAGGGGTGGATGGGAAACTATTAAAGTGGATGGGAGATTATTTGATAGGAAGGCAGATGAGAACAGTAATAAGAGACAAGGTATCACAATGGAGAAATGTGACTAGTGGAGTACCCCAGGGCTCTGTCCTGGCCCCAGTAATGTTTCTGATATATGTAAATGATTTGCCAGAGGGTTTGAATAGTTACATGAGTATGTTTGCAGATGATGCTAAAATTATGAAACATATTAAATGTATTGATA
>JAGKTI010015093.1:0-13199 GCA_018397915.1 Birgus latro | reverse complement strand
GAAACACATGACCTCCCACTTCTGAATCCAAACTGACTTTCAGTCAGAATATTCATCCCCTCCAGATATTTTATCCATCTATCTTTCAGGATTCTCTCACACAATTTCGTGACCATGCTGGTTAGAGACACTGGTCTATAATTCAGGGGTTCTTCCTTGTTTACTCCCTTATAGATTGGTACCACATTTGCCCTCTTCCATTCCTGAGGCACTTTCCCCTCTTCCAGGGAACACACATTTAAACTGCGAATCTTATCTACCAGTTGTTCTCTGCATTCCTTCAGTACTCAATTAGAGATTCCATCCGGTCCTGGGGCTTTCCTTACATCTCGAGTTTCCAGCAATTTATACACTTCCCGCACTTCTACTTTTATATGTTTTATCACTACATTTCTAATCACTCCCTTCCCCTCCACAAACTCCCTTTCTTTAGTGAAAACCAATTGGAAACATTTGTTCATTTTTTCAGCTTGCATTACCGCATCTTTGTAGACCTCTCCTTGTACTTTCTGTTTGGTGATTCCTTCCTTTTGCTTCAATTTGCCATTAACAAATCTATAAAACAATTTGGGTTCATCCTTACATTTGTCAATTAGCCTATACCTTCAGAGTTCTTTTCTTCCTCTCTACGTATTCTTGTATATTCATTTCTAGTTCTTTTATATTCTTCCTTTGTTCTGTTATTACCTCTCTCTCTCCATTTGTTCCCTCTCTTTTTTTTGCTGTCATACACCTTCTATTAAACCACTCCTTTTTCCTGTTTTCTTTCCCCCTTACTCTTGGCAGATATTTTTCCACCCCCATATTATAGAGGTCTAAAAAGATATCCCACTTCCTCTGTATCTCTTTTGTCTCTCTGAATTTTCTCCAATCCACATTTTCGAAAAAATTTCTCAATTCTGCAAAGTTTGCTTTCACAAAGTTGTTTCTTCCTTGCCTATAAAGCTCATCTCTTGGCACCACGTTCCCTATTATCATCTGGAACTCAATGACCACATGATCACTTTTTCCTGTAGAACACAGATATTTCAAAGCTTCAGTTACATCAGGTTCTTTGGATAGTAGCAAATCTAATCTTGCTGGTGTGTCATCACCTTGGAATCGTGTCTTTTCTTTGACCCACTGCATCGTTACATTATTCATTGCTATATTAAACAATTTAGTACCCCACAAATCTTCGCTGCCTCCTGAGTCCCATTCCTCCAAGTTCACTTCTTTACATTTGGATTATATTGTTGCTTTTCTCAATCACTTTCTGTAGATAACTAACGACAACATCTCCTGGTATTCATTGTCATTCCATGCTCTCGTCTTGGGGGGAACATATACCACTGCCATATCTCTCTTACCATTCTCCCCAGTTTCTGATTTCATATTTATCGCTTCAGCCCCCTCTGCCATTTCCACAGTATCTACGTTTATGTTGTCCTTCACTGCTATCATCACTCCTCCTCCTGTTTTTTCTTTTCTGTCTCTTCCCCATAATTTGTATTTCCCATCTTCCATATGAATATTAATATCTTCTTTCAATTTAGTCTCTACAAAGCACATAACATCAGGTTCGTGTACCCTCAAAAAATCATTGATTTCTAACCTTGCCGATATTAGTCCATCAGTGTTTGTGTATGCCACTTTCAAGCTTTTTTCATCGTTTTTTATACTCTTTTCTCTCCCTCCCTCTGTCGGTACCACTTTCTCAATTTCTGATCCATAACTCTCCAATAGAGCACTGTCTTCTCTTCCTCCATTCGCTGTTTGTTTTTTATCTTTGCTTCATTTACTAACTCCTTTAATTTAGCTCTTTCTTCTTCATTTGCATCTCTCCTTATCCAAACATTTTTGAACCCCTCTTTATCTGACAATATCCATGTTCTATTTATGATTTCATTCACCATTACCTGGGACTTGAACTTTACTTTCAATGGCCTTGCCCCACTGTCCTCGTACTTTCCTAACCTAAACACTTCTTCAATCTCTTCTTGGGCTTCATTGTTTCCCACCATAACCACTGATATTATTTCTTTAGCCTTGCTCAGTTCTCCTCTCTCTCTTTCTGATCTTACTGTCGTACGTTTTTCTTTTATTCCTGAGATTATCACACATTTTTTCTTGTCTGCCACATCTTAGTACCCTAACCACTTCCTTCTCCACTTTTTCCTTGCTTTGTTGTTCGATAATCTCCTTCAGATTTACATTTCCTTCCTCCTGTATTTTCTTCCACCCCTTATGTTGTTCCTTGATTTCCTTAATATGCTCGTCTTGCATCAGTGATTTTGATTCATACTCATCTAGTTTACTATTCATTCTGTCCCTTTCTTCTTCCAACCTCTTATTCTCCCTCTTGAGCGGTTTTATTTCATTTGATGCAGATTCGTTACACTCCTTCAATTCTGTGACTTCTTTTTCTTGTTCATCACTAATTGTGCAAACTTTTTCCAGTCTATTTTGTAGGACTTTGATCTCTCTTTCTTGCTCTGTGGTCTGTTCCTGCAACTGCCTAATTACTTCCCATACGTTTTTTAACTCCTGGACATTCCTCTCCACCGTTTTCTCTACTCCTGCTATTCTCGTTTAGTTCAGCTTATCACTTCCGTTATTTACATCATCATCATCAAAGCCCTCAAATTCCCCCTCGCCAGTTGTAAACAATCTTCCATCTCTCTCTGCCATGATTCAACCATTTTGAGACTTTTTTTTCACTATATCCTGTATTTTATGGCTGAAGCCTGCGTTTTTTTTTTTTTTTTTTTTTTTAAAACTAATATCCGACGGGACCACCGCTCACGCTTTCAACCACATAATCACAATAGGTTGGTCTCCTTTTCGCCGCTGATTCAGTGATTATTTCCCCTCGATCCAGGAGCAGCTCTGTGTGTGTGTGTGTGTGTGTTTACCTATTTTTGTGTGTGTATGCAGATCCCCTAGTGCTTGGTGTGGGGTTGGCAGCATCAGGGGAGGAAAATTTACCTGCACGAGCGCTCCATGGTGTCTGTACGTGTGCGCATATTCTGAGTGTATATAGGACACATATGGGACAGTGCGTGAGTGGTATCGTGAGTTGCCACCTGCCACTATTTCCCATACGAATTTCATTCACCTACCCCTCGTGGCGCAGTTTTGGTACGCCTTTGAAAATCGCGCTTATTTGAGGCCTATTGCTTTCAACTCTGATAAGTCTCAAATGAGGCCTATCGCTCTCAGTGGGTCAAGGTGAAGGTGACCAGCCTTGCTTTCCCCTGGGGGCATTGTGTGAGCAGTAAACTTCAACCTTCCCTTGGATATAAACCCTTACAGGTTGAATCTGGTCAGAGCACTGAACCCACTAAACCAGCAGGCATCATTTGGTCACCACCCAACATAGTAAATTGTTTCCTAGTTTACAGGAAATCATGTGACATGTCATTCAGTGTAGACCCACCCTAAAGCAGTGCAACATAGAGTGAGTGGTGGTTACCATCACATATGACAAATACCAGTTTGTAAATTATTGTTTAAACACTTGTGAAAAAATCCATATGACAGTAGCCATAAAATGTTCTAGTTTCCTGCTCTTCTGGAGTTCTTTCTTTGCTGATTAAAATGTCAATTGCCAGATTAAACATGGAATCTAATTTGGCTCATGGTAATGAGTGTAGGTTGTAATTACAATTATGACTGCTAGACATTCCTCTTATCATAATTCAGACCTCCTTTCCTAGCTGAAGATAGGATCCAGAGAGCCAGAAAAAGCCTGATAGTGGTGCTAATCAAACTATGCCCAATTGAATAGGTCACGCTTCACACCATTCAAACCCCCGGATTCAAGGCCAAGTCTAGACGTATTCCACATGTAGTGTTACGTTCACCTACCCAACAGTCAATCCGATGACTGTCATGTTAAAGGGGTGTGCCAAACCCTGGTCATATAATATACTTTTCTGCACGATGTTCATCCAGCCAGCTTGATCCCTTGTCAGTTCCCCTAACATCATCAGCTTGGATCCTTCTGCCTCACACTCATTTTATTATATCTATGCACTTTCTTTTTGGCCCACCGAGCCTCCTCCCACCTGCAAATTTGCTCAAAGATACACTTCTCACCTCTCTATTCACACCCATTCTTTCCACATGCCCATACCATAAAAGTGACTTTAGTGTCCTTATACATCCTTATTCCACATTTTTCACTGACCTCATTTTCTTTATCATAACCACACTCTGCACTCAACACATAATCTTCAGCAACCCCATATTCACTGCTCTTATGCTTTCCACACTGTAGTCTCTCAAGTAACTGAAATCATTTGATATACATATAGAAAAATAGGCCCATGGTATTGAAAGGATTTGTCAGATACATGATGCATGCCATTACTTCAGCTTCAGCTACAAAAGAGCATCACATGTAGATGATGTAGCAGTAGAATACCACATGTAGTAGTATAGCTGTAATAAATTGATGTCATAATGTGTTTTATTTTACTTTTCACAGCAATGGCAGATCCTTTGGAGCATGCCACGGGTCTGGAGAAACAGGAGTTGATGGCCAAAGCTGCTGGGAATGAAGTAAGTAATTTCTGTTGTCATTTTTTAAAAATACAGGCATACTCAGTTTAACGATGCAGTTGGTTAAGTAAAAACCCATCGTTAGGCGGGGTATCATATCTTGGGGTAGATTTAACATGTAAAGTATAGGGAAGCATTTTTGAGCCTTGGGTTTCCCCCCCCATCTATGTCCTAAACCCACCCAAATGAGTCCAAAAACAAGTTTAAAGTCAATCTAAATGGCCTAACAGTTGTAAAAGAAGTTAACCTAAGCCTAACACCTGTAAATAAGTCACTAAAACCAGCAAATAAAATCTGAAAATCATCAAATACTGTGTAAGTCTGGAAAAAATGAAGCTTAGTAAACTGTACCCTCAAAATGACAATGTTCACCCCACCTTTGCCTAAAACACATTAATCTAAGTCTAAAAACGGTTTATAAATCAACCAAAACATACAGTTTTAGTCTAAAACATCAAACTTGGTAAAAAAAATAAAAACAATTAAACCGGGGTTGGCCATCATTAAGTGGGATATGGTGGTATTTCTACCCCCGTCGCTAAGCCAGGGTATCACATCTAGGGGTATCGTACATTGAGGTATACCTGTATGTACGTCTGTAATAGTTTTTAATTGCCATAAGGAATGTAAGGGTCCAGGGATAAACTACTTTCTCCTTACATTTAACCTTTTAGCACCAAGAAATGCCTCCTTCCTTTTTCTTTTCCATTTCCTATGTGTGTGTGTGTGTGTGTATTTACTTAATTGTATTTACCTAATTGTGATATACAGGAAATGAGCTACTCTTATGGGGTCCCATCTCTTTTTCTCATAAGTCAAATTTTGCATTAAACTCATTTAAGTTTTTAGACTGGATGACCTCTTTGTCCAGTCTATTCCACAGGTCTATGCATCTATACGGAAAACTATACTGTATTTCTTGATGTCCTTCAAGCAGCATGGCTTCATCAGTTTCAGTCTGTGTCCTCTTGTTGCTCTCTTATCCCATACAAACAGATCTTCTCTGTCAGTTTTATCTACTCCCATCATGGTCCTGAACACTGCAATCATGTCACCCCTCTCTCTCCTTTCCTCTAAGGAAGGCAAATCCAGCCTTTCTAGCCTCTCACTGTATGACAGATCTGCCAGTCTGGGGACCATCTTAGTTGCTATTCTTTGTATTCTCTCAATCTTGTTTATATCTTTCTTTTTGTGTGAGGACCACACTACTGCTGCATATTCTGACCTGGGGCGGATCATGGCCACTATCAGTTTTTTCATCATCTCTTCATTCATGTAATGAAATGCCAGTCTTATGTTGGTCAAGAGTTTATATGTCTCTCTAACTATCTTGTTAATGTGTTTTTCAGGTGACAAACTATTCTGGACCAGCACTCCTAAATCTTTCTCATTTCTCGCTTTTGTGATTGGTTCTTTACCCGTCAAATAGTTCAGTGATGACCTCTTGGTACTTTTACCCATTTCCAATACAGCAAGACCTCACTATAACGGACTAATTGGGGCTCAGGCCAATCCGAAATATGTGATTTTCCGATAAAAGCGATATCCGGACTTACCCCTGCTAATCCGGACTTTTTCCGATATATCAGACATTAGTCCGGATTGCATCAGTGGTTTTCACCACCATTGCAGTATTGTACTGTGTTATACCTTCACTACATTAATCAAATGGTGTAATAATACTGTAGTGTGCACTGAAAAACATGCCTTTTACTTGTCTTATTGTGGTGAACATAGCTTAAGTTGTCAGGCAGTCCGGACTGCTTTCTGGCTATATCGGACTTTTTCCGATATATAGGAGTTTAGTCCGGTAGCACCTCGAGTCCGATAAAAGCGAATTCTGGTCTACTGAAGTCCGTTATATCAACGTTTTACTGTATTTTACATTTTTTTTTTTTTTTTTTTTTTTGAATTCCATTTCCCACACCCGGCTCCAATTATGTATCCGATCCAGATCTCCCTGCAGCATTTTACAGTCCTCTTCAACCTCTATCTTTCTCAAGATCTTTGCATCATCAGCAAACAGACTTACATAACTGTTCACTCCATCTACCATATCATTTATGTAAATCAGGAACATTACTGGCGCCAACACCGAGCCCTGTGGGACACCACTTGTTACTTCTCTCCACTCAGACGTCCTGTCCTTTATTACTGTCCTCATTTGTCTGTCTCTCAAAAAGTCTCTCATCCATTCCAGGAGGCCTCCCTTCAATCCTCCTATATGCTCTAATTTCCACATTAGTCTCTTATGGGGTACCTTGTTAAAGGCCTTCTCCAAATCTAAATGCAGTAATCTCTCTGCTATCCGGACGACCACTATCCAGTGACCTCACTGTTCGGACATCGTAGGGTAATGGCCGAAACCCCAAACTTGAAAAAAAAAAAAAAAACGATTTTTTCCGACCGCGTCAGTTTGAATTTCCCACGCGCGCTGACCAGCTCCCTTCCCTCCCTTTCCCTCTCCTCCTAGTTCTGTCTCAACTCTCGTGAACAGTGGACGGCTGTCCGATCGTTTGTGGTATTTTTGTTCTTGTTTAAATAACCATAAGTCACAGTGCTAAGGATTAAATGTAGTTAAACACTGGATTACTGGACATGCTTCAAGAGCAGTTATGACCACTGTAAAAACCTTAGAGGTGGGGGTAAACAAGGAGAAAACAATCATGGACATGTAAGTAAACATTGTCAGCTGCTAAATATTTTCCATAATCACTTCTAAATCCTCATTCTCTGGTTACATTTTATTTACTTCATGCTGTGTGTCTCATATTTGAGCGCACAGGCTGTGAAAGAGGTGATTTTCTCAGTGATTACCATGTCTCTTACATACGTTCACCATCTAGTCAACTGGTGAACATTTTTGCCCTACACACCTCTAAATCATAATTTTTCTGGTTACATTTTATTTACTTCATGGTTTGTGTCCCATATTTGAGTGCATAGGCTGTGAAAAGGTGATTTTCTCAGTAATGATCATGTCTCTTCCTTACGTTCATTATGTAGTCAGCTGGCGAACACCCCTGCCTTACTCACCTCAAAATCATCATTCTTGGGTTAAAATTCGATTAATTCATGCTCTGTGCCAATTAGGTTTATGCCAATTATTTATGGACATGTGGAGAGGATGGGGGATGATAATTGGGTACAGAGGGTGAGAAGTGTTAATATTGGGGGAGGGGTAGACCGAGGAAGACATGGGACGAGGTCATTAAATGTGACTTAAGGGTTAAGGGACTGAATAGGGAGGCTGCCAGAGATCGAGCAGCGTGGAGAGCCGCCATTAGGTGACCAAGGCCGACACATGCAAGCATGTTGGAGCCTTCAAAAACGAAACGAATGGGGTCTTAAGTGCTAAGCATGTCCGGTAGGGAGGTAGGTAGATGGTTTTCTGATTTAGGTTAGGTTAGGTTACTTTACGTTAGGGTCAAGAAAAACCGGTGCTGTTGGTGAACAGTGAACACCTTTGTCATACCTAACTCATTTTCTGGTAACAATTTATTTATTTGATGCTTTGTATTCCATATTTTAGTGCATAAGATGTGAGTAACGATGATTTTCATAGCGATTGCCACGTCCGATACTTACATACACTAACTTGCCATCTCGTGAACACCCCTGCCTTACTCACCTCAAATTCATCATTTTTGGGTTAAAATTCAATTAATCCATGTTTTGTATTATTTATGTGAATGGGGTGCATGTCCGGTAGGGAGGTAGTTAGGTGGTTTTCTGATTTAGGTTAAGTTAGGGTCAAGAATGTCCGGTGCAGTGGTGAACAGTGAACACCTTTGCCATGCCTAACTCTTTTTCTGGTAACAGTTTATTTATTTGATGCTTTGTATCCCATATTTTAGTGCATAAGATGTGAGAAATGATCATTTTCATAGTGATTGCCACGTCCGATACTTACTTGCACTAACCTGCCAACTCGTGAACACCCCTGCCTTACTCACCTCAAATTCATCATTTTTGGGTTAAAATTCGATTAATTCATGCTTTGTGCCAATTATTTATGTGAATAGGGTCTTAAATAAGTGCTATGCTTGTCTGGTAGGGAGGTAGGTATGTAGTTTTCTGATGTAGGTTAGGTTAGGTTAGGGTCAAGAATGTCTGGTGCAGTTGGTGAACAGTGAACACCTTTGCCATACCTAACTCTTTTTCTGGTAACAGTTTATTTTTATGATGCTTTGTATCCCATATTTTAGTGCGTAAGATGTGAGAAATTATTATTTTCATAGTGATTGCCATGTCCGATACTTATTTACGCTAAGCTGCCAACTCATGAACATCGCCTTACTTACCTCAAAATCATCATTTTGGGGTTCAAATTCAATGAATTCATGCTTTGTGTCCATTATTTAATGCATATGGTGTGAGAAAGGGTGATTTTCATAGTGATTTCCATGTCTGATACTTACACTTGCTGGCAAGTTGTGAGCACCTATGCCTTACTCACCTCTAAATCATCATTTTTTGGTTAAAATTCATTTAATTCATGCTTTGTGTGCATTATTTATGTGAATGGGGTCTTAAATAAGTGCTATGCATGTCTGGTAGGTGGTTTTCTGATTTAGGTTAGGTTAGGTTAGGGTCATGAATGACCAGTGCTGGAGCTTCAGGGCCACTATCTGGACAAGACCACTTTCCGGTCATGCCTTTGGCTCTATTATGTCGGATAGTGGGAAGATTACTGTACACACAATCAACCCAACTGTCTTTCTCCTATAGCACATCAATCGCTCTTGAGTAAAAGCTCAACAAGTTGGAAACACACGACCTTCCACTTCTGAATCCAAATTGAGTTTCAGTCAAAATATTCATCTCTTCCAGGTATTTTATCCATCCATCTTTCAGAATCCTCTCACACAATTTTGCAGCTATACTGGTTAGGGACAGTGGTCTATAGTTCAGGGGTTCTTCCTTGTTTCCTCCCTTGTAAATTGGTACCACATTTGCTCTCTTCCATTCCCGAGGCACTTTCCCTTCTTCCAGCGAACACACAATTAAACTGTGAATCTTATCCGCCAGTTGTTCTCTGCATTCCTTTAGTACCCAGTTAGAAATTCCATCCAGTCTTGGGGCTTTCCTTACATCTTGAGTTTCCAGTAATTTGTACACTTCCTGCACTTCCACTTGTATATCTTTTATCACTTCATTCCTAGTCACTCCCTCTCCCTCCACAAACTCCCCTTCATTAGTAAAAACCGATTGGAAACATTTGTTCATTATTTCAGCTTGTATTGCTGGATCTTTATAGACCTCTTTTACTTTCAGTTTGGTGATTCCTTCCTTTTGTTTCAATTTACCATTAACAAATCTAGAAAACAATTTGGGTTCATCCTTATATTTGTCGATTATTCCTTTTTCAAAGTTCCTTTCTTCCTCTCTACGAATTCTTGTATATTCATTACTAGTTCTTTTATATTCTTCCTTGGTTCTGTTATTGCCTCTCTTTCTTCATTTGTTCCATGCCATGTCCCTCCCTTTTTTCACTATCATACACCTATTAAACCACTCCATTTTCCTGTTTTCTTTCTCACTTACTCTTTGAACATATTTTTCCACTCCTGAATTATAGAGATCTAGAAAGATATATCTTGTTTCTCTTAATTTACTTCAATCTGCATTTTCAGAAATTTTTCTCATTTCTGTAAAGTTTGCTTTCCCAAAGTTGTATCTTCCCTGCCTATAAGGCTCGTCTCTTGGCACCATGTTCCCTATTATCATCTGAAACTCAGTGTCCACATGATCACTTTTTCCTACAGGACGCAGATATTTCAAAGATTCAATTTCATCAGGTTCTTTGGTTAGCAGTAAATCTAATCTTGTTGGTGTGTCATCATCTCGGAATCTTGTCTCTTCTTTGACCCACTGGGTCATTACATTATTCATTACAATGTTTAACAATATAGTGCCCCACGAATCTTCTCCGCCTCCTGAGTCCCATTCCTCCCAGTTCACCTCTTTACAATTAAAATCACCCATTAGAATTATATTGTTGCATTTCTCAGTCACTTTCTGTAGATAACTAACCATGTCTTACAGCATCTCCTGGTATTCATCATCAATCCATGCTCTTGTCTTAGGGGGAACATATACTACTGCAATATCTCTCTTACAGTTCTCTGCAGTTTCTAATTTCATATTTATCACTTCAGCCCTACCCTCTCCCATTTCCACAGTATCTACACTTAAGTCCTTCACTGCTATCATCACTCCTCTTATTTTATCTTTTCTGTCTCTTCTCCACAATTTGCATGTGCCATGTCCCATATGGATATCAATATTCTCACTTAACTTAGTCTCTACAAAGCACATAACATCAGGTTCATGTACCCTCAAGAAATAATTGCTTTCTAACATTGCCGATATTAATCCATCATTGTTTGTATAAGGCATTTTCAAACTTTTTTCATTGTTACTTATACCTTCTTCTCTCCTCCTCCCCGTCGGTACCACTTCCTTAATTTCTTCTCCATAACTCTCCAATAAAACACTGTCTTCTCCTCCTCCGTTCTCTGTTTGTTTTTTGGCTTAGCTTCCTTTACTAACTCCTTTATTTTAGCTCTTTCTTCCTCATTTGCATCACTCCTTATCCAGACATTTTCGAACCCCTCTTTGTCTGCTAATTTCCATATCCTAGTCATGATTTCATTTACTATTACCTGGGACTTAAACTTCACCTTCAATGGCCTTGCCCTTCCTTCCTCGTACTTACCTAACCTAAACACTTCTTCAATCTCTTCTTGGGCTTCGTTGTTACCCTCCATGACTACTGATATTATTTCTTTAGCTTTACTCAATTCTTCTCTTTCTCTTTCAGATCTTTTTGTCATACAGTTTTCTTTTACCCCTGAAATTATTACACATTTTTTCTTATCTGCTACATCCCTGACTAAAGATTCTCTATTTTTCAGTACCCTAACCACTTCCTTCTACACCTTCTCCTTGCTTTGTTGTTCTGTAATCTCTCTCAAATTTACATTCCCTTCCTGCTGAATTTTCTTCCACCCCTTATGTTGTTCTTTGATTTCCTTAATATGTTCATCTTGCATCCTTGATTTTGATTCATACTCATGTAATTTACTTTTCATTCTGTCCCTTTCCTCTTCCAACCTCTTGTTTTCCCTCTTGAGCTGTTTTATTTCATTTGTGGGAGATTCAGTACTCACTTTTAATTCCGTGACTTTCTTGTTCCGCACTGCGTGTGCAAACTTTTTCCAGCTTGTTCTGTAAGACTGATCTCTCTCTCTCTCTCTCTTGTTCTAAGGTCTGCTCCTGCAACTCTCTAATTACTACCCATACCTTTTTTAATTTCTGGACATTCCTCTCCGCCATTTTCTCTACTCTTGTTTGATTCAGTTTAGTACATCCATTTCCCACATCTTTGTTGGAGAAGCCCACGAATTCCCTTTCGCCAGATGTAAACAAATCGCTGTCGCTTTCCACCATGATGCAACCATGTGGAAACTTTTCTGTTCCATTGTATCTTGTCCTCTTTATCCCGAAACCTGCATTTTTTAAAACTAATGTCCGATGGGACCACCACTCACGCACTCATTCACATAATCACAATAGGCTGGTCTCCTTTCGCCGCTGGTTCAGCGATTATTTCCCTGCGATCCAAGAAGACGTCTGTTTCCCTCGGTGTGTGTGTACAGTAATCCCTCGATGATGCGTCTTAATAGAGCCAAAGGCATGTCCAGAAAGTGGATCTATCTGGATAATGGACTTCTCCCCTGGCTCCCCTTTGTACATAATCTAACTTTGAAAGCCATTGTACAGGTCCACTACAGTACATCATACAGCACGTGCACCCATGTATTCTCTCTCTCTCTCTCTCTCTCTCTCTCTCTCTCCATACTGGGCATTTCCATCTTCATTTTTACTTCACATATTTTCATCTTTGTCATCACCATCTTCACTTTGCCTTTCATTTTTACCTATGTTTTCACATTCACTTTNGCTCCCCTTTGTACATAATCTAACTTTGAAAGCCATTGTACAGGTCCACTACAGTACATCATACAGCACGTGCACCCATGTATTCTCTCTCTCTCTCTCTCTCTCTCTCTCTCTCTCCATACTGGGCATTTCCATCTTCATTTTTACTTCACATATTTTCATCTTTGTCATCACCATCTTCACTTTGCCTTTCATTTTTACCTATGTTTTCACATTCACTTTGACCTCCACATTCACATTCTAATTCACTTCCCTGCTTACTTTCACTTTCACACTGGCATTCAGCTTTACACTCACTTTTGCTGTTTCTTTCAGTTTCAGTTTCACCTTCACTTTTGCCTTTACTTCATCTATTTTCACATTCCCCTTCACTTTTACTCACTTTCATCACCTTCACTTCCACCTCTCTCTCACTTTCTCTCCAAAACATTCTTATACATGCACATACACAATCTTTCTTTCACTCAAATACCCACACATGTACACTTAATGGGAATGGCTAAGGAGTCTTTAGCGGACACTGGGTGAATTACTGAGCCAGACAGCATAGCGCCACAGGGCCATTCCTGCCCAGGCAGGCAAAAATGTCTGCGCAGCCATAAATTCCACCTGGATGCAAGCATTTTGTCTGCATAAAATGAAAAAATGTACATATAATGGTTTAATACAACAAGATCACAGCATCT
>JAGKTI010015092.1:0-15549 GCA_018397915.1 Birgus latro | reverse complement strand
TGTAGAACTAAGTACCGCTGCACTAAGTGGGTGGATGATGGGCGCCCCCGCCTACCAGTTTATGAATGAACATACTGTCCTTTAATGTTTGCAGGGAACGTAACACAACAACTGGAGGAGAACCTGGGTGGTGTGGTAAGGGTGACAGGGTACATCCGCGTCCACGACTCGGACACACTCTTCTCTCTCAACTTCCTTACCAGTCTGCAGGAGATCGGGGGAGAAGAGCTGGTGGATGGCAAGTGAGTGTGTTGGATTAGCCCTAACTTTCTTAATACGTTTTTTCCCCAAGTTCCACAGTACATAATGTTACTGGACTGCCATCAACAGCCAGTAACCTGGGGGACTGACCGCTGCTCCAGCCGCTGTTCTTCACCAGCTATGGGTTGCTTACTGAAGCTGCGACATATCCCAGCTGACTCCCGGCCTAAGTTACTTTTGTTTACTCAGGTGTGACCCGGAGTGGAAGGTGTACTATCAGTTGCTATGGGTCAGCCCGTTTAATTTTACACAGAGGGAAAGGAGGCAGAGCAATAGAATGTCAAGCACAGCAGAATGAATTGGTGTGACAACCCTCCCAAGAAATTTATTAGAAAGAGATTTAGTCCTGCTGCCGCACAAGTCAGTGGAGGAGGGAAAAAAACCTGGCTGCTGAGGTATAGCAAGATTAGAGGTGGAAGAATGCTTACTATCTCATATCCAGCCTCTTGCAAGTCACTCACCTTAGTAGTTAACTAGCGACATAGTGAAGTACTCCAAGATGTATCGTAAGTAAAAAAAATTGTATTTATGGTAACTTGTACAGTCGCCCGAAGAAGTGACGGCAGAGTATCCAGAAGATTTCGGTCAGCGATGATGCATATATTCTTCCTTATATCTTTGCAAGAATACACCTACTTTGTAAATTTGCAATAAAAAATAAGTAAATGGCAAAGTACTTAAACATTTCAAAATTGTATGAAACTTCGTTAGTTACAATAATAAGAAATCCTATACGAACCTAACAGAAATTTCAGAACTCTCTCTCAAGGACAGTCAGGAATACGTTGCGGAGCTTAATTCTAGTATGGTAACATGCACTTATTTTTGAAAGCGTAAGGCCGAAAAGAAAAGGCCTTCAATAGCCAATGAACATCCGCCATGCTAACTTAGAAGATATTTACCGATGGCATGCCAGTGATAGAGCCTCTGTGGTACAGTGGTAAAGTGTGCGTTTTCGTACACTGAAGAACGAGGGTTCGCGCCCCGCTAGGGTAATAAACTTTGGGAGCTTTCTTCCGATCAAGTACTGCTTTGGCGGACATAAGGGGTGCTGTGGTTGAACCAGTGTCGCATACTATAAAGTATGCTTGCACCCAGTCGGCTTGCGCGGGCCGATTACACTTGGTTCACATACTACACACATCCAAAGCCACTCCAACGCAACAGTCACACTTACAAGCACTTCTCACGCTACTTACAAGACATGTTGGTGGAGTGGAGCCTGATACACAAGAAAGAAAATAATTTCAAGTCAGTCATTTCCGTTTTCGTTGTCTCTATGGACGATGCCAAAAACAAGATTGCCGGAACGCGGCTAAGTTAGAAGGTTATGAGGGCTATTTTAAATCACTCGATCAACAAGCACGAATGGAGACAACTTTCACACACAGACATGTTGCTATTACACCGCATTTGGCCATTTATCCAATAAGAAAATCTCTTACAGACAGTATAAGCCTAAGAACTATCAGTTAATGAAATATAAAATAAACTAGCAAATTTGCCGAGCCAGAGTTCCTTGGAGAATGCAAACTTGTGTCAGAGTCTAGTATCCTTTGTGCCTGAACAGCTGGCAAGAGTAATGAAATGCAATAAACATATCACTGAGTTCAAAACTTCCATATCAAGATCTTCCGTTAGGCGGGACATAGCGGTTTATTTAAAAAGAAAGAGACAGATTTTCCTGCATGGTCCGTTATAGAATTCAACGGCGGCCTCTGACTGCACAGTTATTTTGCTCTGAAGTTAATTATCTTAATAACATGCAAGTTGCTGACGAGTTTTGATGATGTAAGAGCATTTTTGCAAACTGAGCTTAGGCCCTCTGAGTTCAGGTGAAAGAGATTACTAAATCTCAGCATAAAATGGCTGAACAGTTCTTAGGTGTGGAATTTTCCAGTAACCTACGAATAAGTATTTACTTACTCTGGTTCAGGAAATTTACTTACTTTGGTTCAGGAAATTTACTCTTTCTGGTTCAGAACACAATGTTCAAGGTGACTGAAGATGTTGAAACTAGTAGTACTAAAACTGGTCACGTGCTTTTGGAACGAGAGCCACCTGTTCAGTGATGATACTATTCTGACTGCCAGTGTTAGTACCTAAATACCAGCAGCAGTACGAATGTACAGCTTAAGCTAGCCAAAATTCGGCTAAGACAACCTGAATTCAAGTACAAGGCAGATGACACAACGGGAACTAAATCACGAGTACAGACTGAAGCAGCTTGGCGATTCATCTAGCCCTCGCGACCAGGGAATCTTCATATGTTGCCAAAAATATTAATTTAATCCTTTCCTTTAGTGAGCAAGATGTCGCCAAATACTTCCAAATGTTTGAGAAAGTGGCAGGTCGTCTTTCCTGGCCTAGAAACTCTTGGTCAGTATTAATGCAGAATGTACTTATGGGTAAAGTGAAGGTGGGCAATACTGCTTTATCAATTGACCAGCGTACTGATTATGAAGTGGTAACAGATGCAGTTTTTAAGGGTTATGAATAAGTACTAGAAACTTACAGGCTCGAATTTAAAACCACTTACAAAAGATCACACCCATATGGAACATGGTAGAGTAATTCAAGTTTTATTTGATCACTGGCTGCACGCTAAGAAAACTAACAAAGATTTTGTTGAGTTTAGAGAGCTTATGATCTTTGAGATCTTCACTAGAAATATCTCCAAAGATGTCACCACTCACCTTGTTGAGGAATGGTGGATAACATGGCTGAGGCACCTGTTGTGGCAGGTAACTATAGTATTTTCCATAAATATGGTTCTATGCTTCATTCATTTGGTAGATATTGGAGAGTTCACTAGCTTGACTCCATAATTCCTCCTTTTGCAAACCAGTTAAGATTAAATTAGATGACTCTACTGGAAAAACTGTAAGCCCAGAGCTTGTTAGTTCCACCAAAGAGAGTGAGAACATTTTTGCCAAAAAGCCTGTAAGAAGTTCGAAGTTTTGTCAGTTTTGCAACAGGAGGGGTTATGTAGAGGAGAGTGCTGAAAGAGGATGAGAAGAAGTCTGGTAAATACTTGGGAGTTTGTTAATATTGAATGTGAGTACCCACCAGTACAGTGCATGACAACATGTACTAAACTTGGATTTAATGCATAGGATACATGATATAACTAAATGTGATGATGTTCTGACCTTGTGTTAAATTTGTTGCTCCGGCAAAAGATGCCAAGACTGCTACCAATTCAGTAGGCAAAGACTGATCGTGATAAGTAGACTTAGCTATAATAGTCTCTAAAATGTCAAACTTTTCTTCAGAAAACTTCAGTGAAGGCTTAATCATATTAACTTCAGGATTCCAACTTGGTTTTGCTGTCTGAAGTCTGGCCTTTCCCTCCAGCAATTTTGTTGCATGAGTAAATTTTCTGACATTCGTTGCAAGAGCAGACACCTTTGATTCACCCTAATGTAGTGATCTTGCTTCCCTCATTCCGACTTCTACAACAAGCTGCAGAATGCGTGTGTGAAATACAGCGGTCATATCCAAGAAAGAAATTGAATCCATCAACTGAAGAGTTCAGTACATCCAGAGATTCACTGCCTGAGTCATTCTCCGAACAACTATCAAATCTATCTACTTATAGTAGAATATGATGTTCTTACTTTGGAAGTGGAGTCCAGCTATGGAGAGACCTTTCATCATGTTTGATGCATTGTTTGTGATTACCTCAGCTGCATGTATAATGGACATCTGTAGGTGTGAAACTTTCTCTTCACTGTTGTCTCCCGATATATCTAGATTGGCGACCCGTGAATAGTACCCCCCATCTGTCTTCTTAAAGTTAAATTTAGGTTATGGGAGAGGCCGATAATCATCGTGTGAATACGAAAGACAAATAGGAAAATTATTGCTACCCATCGAGTCGTCATACGAGTCCCAGATGTTAGTGTGTGTATCAGGAGACGACAAGGACAGATCTATACATGACATGTGTCGTGCCTCCCTACTTTTCTCTTACTGCTTCAGTGTTCAGTCACTGAGTATTGTATTACTGAGAATTGGTAGTGCTGGTTATGTGCAAGTAGGAGGTCTGACAAAACATCTCATTTACTTTAATATCTAAATAGAAAACCATTTAAGGCCGATGAAAACTGAATTCTTTTATACTATTGAAAAAGGTAATAGGGATTCTAAGCTTATTCAAACTGGCACTGTGTTTTCCCCATTTATTCTAGCTATCCTCTAAACATTTATACATTGTACATTAAGTAAAAAAATTCATTCAACTCACTGTCCAATACACCCAATTTTTACGTTAACTAGACTCAATTTTTACGTTAACTAAACTCAAGTCGTCATTAGGGTTCAGTCTAAGTCAAACTGTATTCAAATCAGCACTAGTGAAATCATGTCCAAGTCTGAGGTTAAATCATGCAACCTTACATTAAATGTTGCTAAAAAAAAAAATCAATATCTCGAATCCCTAAACTGTATACTCAGTATTCTAAGTATGTAAAACTATAGTGCGATAAAGACCTACTCAATCCTCATTTCACACACAAAACTCAAGTCTTCAATTCAACACTTGAGTAATAGTTTAAAATCACACTAAATTGCTGTTTCTAATTATCTGCCCTCAAAAATCATACTAAGTTACTAGTCTTCATTATCAACTCTCTATCCATACGCATCTTTACATCACTAACATAACATCGTAACACTTCACACTCAGTAATAATATTTATCTTAGTAACTTTCTCAGATTCTTAAAATACCCTTTAACATCAATGTTAACACCGGCATTTCCCTACTATACCACTACACGAGTTACGTTTGCCACTTCTACAGTTAAACAATTTAATCTTATTCTTCAACGTTATTTCTATATTTATATATTTCTCCTTGTACTTCAACCTTACCTTTTGTATTTATACATTTCTCTTTACACTTCAATATTATCTTAGTGTTTTTTTTCTGCACCAACCCAATCTGTATAAGTAAACACGTTTCACAATACATTTCAGTATATCTTAGATTTTTCACACTGAGGCCCGTCCTGCTACACCCAACCGTAGTCTCACACTTCCGTGCTCCACTTCCTCTGTATCTTTCTAACCTTAATGTCTACTCACTGGTTCCATGTTGATTCCAAAAAGCCACTTGTGCTGCCGCCAAGGTAGGATCCAGAGGCAGGTCGTCAGTCTTCCCTTTGCCACACTATCCACCCCCGTGCCCCTTCTTATCTCTCTCACACTCGCTCACACACTGACTTCTACCCTAAGGTTCTGCTGGGGGTATTCGCCGGAAGTAATGATGTGTACTGTTCATACCCTTCACTCAGTCATCCCAGACATTCTAGCCTGGTGTAGTCCATATTATTCTGACACACTGTTTTCCTTTTTGAGACTAATTTACATCATTTGTGGTCACCTCATAGTTTTGCGTCATCGCCACAGCTACACATTACGTAAAACTTATTAAAACGTGTCCAGCCTCTATGCTAATCTGTCTTGGTCTCAGTACTCCTTTGTTCTTCTACTCCTTCGTCCTTTGTTCTTCACTCTTCATTCTCCATTTTCATTCATCATTCTTCATTGCTCTGCGGCCTCCTCCAATGGTTCAAGTTGTCTTAAATATTTATACTTATCCCTGAGCATTTTCCACTTTCCTTTGTCTCTTTGTGATGCTGGAACAACACGGTAGTCCTGGTAATTTACCGTCCTTGGTTGTGGGTTTGGTTGCCCAGCCGTGGGTGGTTGTCGTTGTTGTTCTGAATCACCCTCGTGCGTCCCTTGTCTCCGTTGTGCTGTCTTTTCGTCATCGCCATCAATGTGCTGGTGCAGCATATTCCCCTCTCCGGAATGGCACGTCCCCGTGCCATCTGCTGGCGGTAGAACTCTTTGTCAGGGGAATTTTATGTATTTACAAGATAAGTGTATAATTCAAAAGATAATGGGATATTGTATAATTCGAGTATACAATATATAGCTATGTGTGCTAAGAATGACTATCGAGTCATTTACTACGAGAGAATAGACTCGTGAAATCAAGTAGCAATTTCACTTTATGCTGGCTTACTTCGCCAATTCTCTAGAGTCGAGAATTTATAGACTTTCTCAACGGTACACAGCAGAGACTAGACGCTCAAGTAGGCTGTAATATTGTACCGTTGGCCTCTGAGAAAGTTAGTTTCTCCCCTTAACATTCAAAAATGATAATAATAAAGATAAACAGGATCTTGGCTGAGCCAAACTCCTAGCTAGCACAACGGATTTAAGGATTAATGGCAAAAGCTGGCCTAAGTACCAGTCGTGATTTAATACAAAGAGTTGTGCTAACATGGAGTAGCAAAACTGTATTAAATAAGTGGGAAAATTAAACACGACTGTTACATTTAACAAAGCTCAAAAAACGAACTGTAAACTTATTGAATACAAGCAAATAAATTTACGTTACATGACTCCAATTCAAATAAAAGAAAGGGAAATGCACTCACTTAAACACTCAGACAAACAGCTAAATATCTCAAAAGCTTAAGCCTAGGAAAACAAGAAAATACTAATCGGTATAGATGAGACCGAGCTGCTGTGACGATCACCAAGGGGTGGGAGCTACAACGATACGCGCCAACACAAGCTGAGATCTGAAATTGCTAAGAAAATAACTCGAGCCTTGCGAGGCGTACCGCAAGACCGTGTCTACAGACAGACTGAGCTCTGATTTTGAGTACCCGGCGCGAAAGCGTGTGAAAGGGCGTGGCCTTACGTAACGGCCCAGAGACGCGAGCGATAATTCATAAATTATCGCTCAGAGGAATGCACTGCCCGCACATAAAAACAATCACTCGCGAAAGAATGACAAAAGTTTTGACAACTTGATGCGAATACAAGCACGTGAGCGGACGGTTTGAGGGGACGAGCGAAACATTGTACATTTCATAATAATTCGTTCCTCCCACAAAATCACTCGATGTCACAATTTACTTTACATAATTTTACGATGTAGAAAATTCGTGACACTCTTCAAAAGCCCTTCATTCTGAACATTGAAGGATTGACAATGGGAAGATTGTACGAGAGGACAGAAATCCCACCATAAAAATTGTAATCATGATGAGGCAGATGACATTGAAGTAGGTGGACCATGGTGTCGGAGCATTCAGGTGTTGGTGGAGGGGCTTGATGACCATATGTTGGATAAGGTCCTGAAGTGGAAGTGGTCCATCTAGTATGACGACAACTTGGGTACTAATAAATGAGAAAGTCATTAAGGCTGCTTGCTCTATTGGTGTGAGAGTTACATTGATGGGGACAGCGACTGGAGTTATTTTCAACTTTTGTGTTCTGATAACTGTGGCACAAGCAGGTAAGACAAGGGCATTGATGTGAGCGCTACAGCCCTCTCCCAAAGCAAGTAGGCCAGTATTTCATGCTACATGTTCCACCTGGTACTTTATCTGATTAGGGCACGTTAATGTAAAGTGAATAGGATAGGACATAGAGAAACCCCAACCAGTCTTATGTGTTATGAATACTGGGATAAAATCCTTTAAAATGACCTTAGGTCACAGCTTACTAGCATCTGGCTTTCCCAGAAACAGTGCAGTTTCACAAACAAGCACAGTATTATCATAAATGGGCTTAATAGGAGGACATAACAACAATCGACTATGATGAAACAGTTCAAATGAATCAAGAGTAACGTAGTGCCTCCTATTTTTGGCTTATTGCTAAATATCGGGCAATTCTATCATGGCGCACAATGTACTGTGTTTCTGGGACTCTATAGGGTAGAGAACTTATTTTATAAACATCAAAGACATCATCAGGGTCACCCCTTAACAACACCACCAAGTAGAACACACGTGTGGTGCGGTTGATAGACCACTTGACTCTCAGTCCAAGTGACCCGAGTTCAAGCCCCGCTCAGACTGTGCTAAATGTGCCCTGTCAAGTGTAGCTCAAGGCGTGCAGTGGTTGAAGGCCTGCATGGGTTTGAAAGTCAGCGGGGTAAAGATTAGGCGGTCTGTCCCCTTGTGCCTATGCTTCACTCCAGCGTTGGTGAGGCTTGGTAGTGTGGTCGCTCTTCAGGAGCTGCCAAGGTCAGCCTGTTGACCCCCTTAGGTTAGGACACTAGAATAAGGACCTGTTTATTTTCAGCCACTGGCTGCAGCCGAAAATTATTGTTATGTTAGTAGAATCAAAGGACATTCGTGGAACTATGGATATCACATCGTGGTATACACTATACAGCTAAAAATTCAAGACGTGCAGGGTATAAATGGCCGGGCGTTAACAGCAAAGTTTCTCTCAAAAGTGATAAAAGTACTGAATTAGGAACCAAAAAGAACTAAGAATGTCCTGCTAACATCTTCTCTAACCCCATCTTTAAGTAAAGCTGTTTGTTCTGGATGTCAGTCAGGGCTAAAGACAAATCAGTCACTCAGTAATTCTAATTTCTTCCTCATTTTTCGGTGTTAAGAAACTACCTTGCCTAACTAGATAATTTTGGCACATTAGCTGCTTTTTCCAACCATTTTATAGCCTTAATCATACTCGTCATGTTTCTAGAGGTGGCATTCAAAATTTGAATGTGCAGGTTAAGTTCAAGTCTTTCCTCCTCCGTAAGTCTTAATGTCATTTATTCGTTCATGTATTATATCGATATGATGTTGTGTTGCTGTCCCAAATAGTGCATTAGATATTTCTCCTACAATGTTGAGGGCTCCTTGCTTTGCGGGAGACCTTGGTGGAGCGGTGGCATCATGTTACAGGAATGAAAAGTAATCATCTAAGGAGTGAAACAATTTACCAAACTCAAAATCAAAAGAATTTATGGTCTCTCTCTAAGCATTTACTACAACTGAGGAATTATCCATGTGTTCTATCAACAGTTTACGTCGGCAGCTAATTTTCGTGCATGTTCTAAGGGTTGATAAAGTAGCTAGATCTCCTGCACGTAAGTGACGGAGAAAGAGTGGCCAGTAAAGTGCTCTTGTTGTTCTTCTTTCAAGGCCAGTCCAGCTCTCACTGGCAGGTCGTTCCATGCCTGACATCCACATCCACTGAAGAACACGATCACTAGAATCTGCAAAAAAAATCGAACTTTTACCTTTGATTTTCACGAGGTCAGCCTGTAGATTTACCTTGTATATTCAAGAGGCCGATCCATAACATTAGGCAATTAGGTAAGCCCCCTAGACCTTAAACCATAGGAGTTCCTTTCTTCCTCCTCAGTTCGCTTCATATCTCCTACCTGATCAACTGCCACTGCATCTGCTTCTGGTATTTCTTGCATATCCTGTATGTCGTATATGTCCTGAGTGCGCTGTATGGATTCCTATACCACACTCACCCATGAGACTTGAGAGACTTCCCCATCTTCGTCTTTTTCAACGTCTAAGAAATCTCTTATCTCATAATTTCTTATCTCCTCTTGCAGAAGAGGATCCTCATGTTTGGGATACGCTCTCTGTACATTACCATTTAATTTTTCCATCAATGTTATCCTCATGAGCAAGTCTCACTCTGTCCGTATGGACTTCCATTTCCTTCCCAGTGTTGATGCTTACTAATTTTACTATTACGTCACTGATTTTACTCTTGATGCGGAACAGTCCATCATACAAAGGTTGTTACTTTTTGTTTCCTTCTGTTTGGGAATTCTCTGAACATAGACTCTGCTTCCCGTGCGAATCTCCTTTACACACACCCTTGGGTTTTGCTGTCTTTCCATAGTTTCCTGGTTCTCCTCTAAGTACTTCATACATCGCCGATATGTTCTGTTGGCTTTAATAGCCATTTCATTCTTGTAATCATCCAAATCATAACAGACTGGCTCCTCATGTTTCACAACAACGTATGGGACACCTGGATCCCATAGGAACATCAGATAATGAGACTCTCTTAAACCTCAGTGATATGCAGTGTTGTATGCCCACGTGGCAAAGTATAGCATCGAATCCCATATCCGTGGATTATCTTCTACCAAGCTCCTCAGGAATTTGATAATAGTGGCACTGGCTCTCTCTACTACCCCATTCGCATTGGGATGATACGCAATTGTTGTCGTTTCTTCGTTTTTAATATGTCTGGAATCCCATTAAGAGTACCAATAACAAATTCTGTCCCGTGATCCTTAACCATCCGTCGAGGCTCCGTGAACACATACAACATTTTTCACGAACACATTTGCAACTTTATCTGTTTTGGTATAGAACGGTACTGCGATCAAGTATCTCGTCATTACATCAGTTATTGTCATTATGTACTTATAGCCTTCTTCACTTGGGTTTATAGGGCCTATCAAATCCATATGAATCCTCGCAAAGGGTATTCCTTTTAAGCTGTCAGGGGATGCCCCGGCGGGTTCTAGGACAATTGCCCCCCGGACAGTCGCCCCCTGGACATCTGCCCCCGGACAACTGCCCCCTGGATAACTGCCTCCTGGATAACTGTCCCCATAGGATTATTTCCCCCCGGGCAACCGCCCCCCGGATAACTGCCCTCGTAGGATAATTGCCCCCCGTGGATAATTGCCCCCGCATCCACGACAGGCAAGAGACAGACATTATTATAAATGTATTTTTTTATAAATGTCTTTTATAAATGTGTTCTATTGATGGCAACTGTACGGAGGCATCCTCTGAAATACAGTACTCTGAACTGCTTGGTTGATGATCTGCTGCGATGTCCCGTGTGAGCTGATTGCTTGATTTTTGATGTCACGCCGAACAGCTAGCATTTCTGGACGACCCACCTTGACAGCATTTGTATGTGTGTTGAAGCTGCCAACAGTTTCTCCATCGTTGTTGTGCCGACGTTTTTCACACTCATAGGACACCACGTCTTTAGCTAAGGTCTTCTGCTTCACGTATATGTGGCCTTCGTATATGAGCATTGGCTTGCCACGCTCACTTGGAATGAACTCCATGGTTGGATGAACCTACACCGTTGCTAGATATGCAAATCACAACCATGGCCAGCAGTAATGCAACAGTATTGGTCTGGTTGGCGATCACAGACTGATACAACCGGCTTCACCCCACAACTCCGAAAGACTGTCGAATGGAAGCTGTCATAACCAGCCAACACTTCAACTGATCAGGCTGGTTTATGTTTTCGGAACAGTGAGAATGACACCGTGGGTCGACGAACACGGCTTGCTCTTCATAAGGCCAGCTTACTAAACATGTTTTGTATTGGTGGCTTTGACGTATGTTTGTTGTGCTGCCAGTTTGGGGGGCAGTTATCAGTGGGGGGCAATTATCCTACGAGGGCAGTTATCCGGGGGGCAGTTGTCCGGGGGGAAATAATCCTATGGGGGCAGTTATCCAAGGGGTAGTTGTCCGGGGGCAGATGTCCAGGGGGCAACTGTCCGGGGGACAATTGTCCGGATACCGCCCCGGCGTCCCCAGACGGCTTAAAGCCATTGCAAGTAAGGCATTCCTTGCAGTAAGCTTCAACATACTTGATCATCCTCGGCCACCAACAAAATCTTTTAAGTGTTTCCGGTGTTACCTTAACACCTTCATGACCTGCAGTAGGCAACTTGCGAGCTATATCTGATGCATCTCGCATGCACTCATCTGGGGTCACAACCTGCATTAAGCTATCACCATAATCATTATTATCCATACGGTATGACAGGCCATCTTCCACTATAACCTCACTAGTGCTAACTCCTAATGCTCGCCGCATATCCCTGAACTCTTCTTTCGATACTTCTACTCCTTCATCTTCTAAACCTTGGATATATTGCTCCTTCATCATCTTGTAAAATGGATGCGCATCCTGCCTTGATGTTACGACCAATTCTCTCCATCTGATAATATCTCTTTCTCTATCTGCGTCAGTTCGGGGTATTTAGTGGTCTTCTTTCTCATAATCATCATCATCATCTTTTGTTTCCTCCATTACCTTGGATCTCGCACCCGTAACCGCGAGAACTCTGTCCTCCGAGAAGACTTGGCCCTGAAGCCTAGACTGAGCATCTGCTAGGATATATCCTTTCTGGGAATATATGTCACTGTGACGTCGTATTCCGCGGTTAACAACTGCCACCTAGCAATTCGTCCACCGGGACTAACTGTTTTCAACAGCCATGCTAAAGGTCTGTAATCTATTCTCAACTCAATTTCATAGACTAGTATCAAACTTCTATTCACTTGGAGACCATAAACTATAGCTCTCTCTGTGGTGCAATACTTCACCTCGGCAGAATTCGGTCATAAGTGGCCATCATCCTCCTTCTGTTGTAATACTTCTCCTAGAGGAGAAGAGGTAGCATCTGTTATTAGGACAAATTTTCTAGTAAAGTCTGGAAATTGTAAAGTTACTTCTTCAAGCAGTTATCGCCCCAACATTTGAAATGCTGATTTTGCCTCGTCACTCCACTGTATTGCAGTATTATCCTTCTTTTTATAATTCCTTCCTCCAGTCAGTTTAATGAATGATCCAGCTTCCTCAGCATAAGACTGGATATACCTACGGTAATAATTGGTCATTCCGAGAAAGGATTGTAATTCACAGACAGTCTTGGGAGTGGCTATGTCACGAATAGCTTTTACCTTTTAGGGTCGTGATTTTATCTCTTGTGCACTAACTACATGTCCTAAGTAGTCAGCCTACGATTTAAAGATGTGACACTTGGACAACCTTACTCTCCATAACACTGTATCTAAATTCTCTTCATGTTTCTTCCAACTTTCTCGCTGAACGATTATGTCATGCAGGTACGCGTGTGTACTTGATCCCGTAAGACCGTTTAGTACGTGACTCAATAGTCTTTGAAATGCCGCTGGTGCTTCCCTTAGTCCATAGGGAAGCACACTGTACTCACAGTGGCCTTCAGGGGAGAAGAGAGCTATTTTCTCCTTGCTGTCCTCCGACAACGGTATCTCATGATGCCACTGACGAAGGTCCAAGCAGCTGAAATAACTGCTCTTCCCCAGCTGCGCCAATATGTTCTGGATATTAGGAAGGGGAAATCTATCCTCCCCAATACTGGCGTTCAACTTTCGAAAGTCCAAACACAATCTCAGGCCACCTTCCTCTCTCGCTGCTGGCACCAGTGGATCGTTATATGGATTTCGCGAGGGTCAAATAATTCCCTGCTCCAACATAGTCCCTAAGTTTTCCCATATTTCGCCATGATACTTCACTGGAATAGGATATGATTTCTTGAATGCTACCTCAGGGTTCGTTGTGACCATCTCGTGATACTAATAAGGGGTCACATTAAGCGGTTCATTGTGAACACTGCTGGATGTTTTATACTAATATCTTTAAGGCTTTCTTCTCTTTACTTTTCAACTGTGGAAGAAACATACTGCCAACAGAAGTGAACAACTTCTTCCGGAATTTCCCTACCGCTTAGGCATCTTCTGTGATAACTTCTGATATAACTCCTCTTCGACTGCCTTCATCTGCATCCCATGATACTTTATAACATGGTTTAACATGCCCCAAACATGTGTTTCCTTTAAGTTTGATCCTGTCCGGACTAGTACTAACGCACCTCACCTTAAAGCGAAATCGCGATTTCTCTCGTGCCTTCTCTACCATCTCTGGCCCTGCTTGCTCTGGAATCCCTGTTTTCTCTTGTAACAACAATAATCCTGGACATGAAACGGCTGCTATCATGCTTCCTTCCTGAGGTTCAAAGATAGCCGCCTCACCTTGCTTCGCTTCTGCGATTACTGTATTCATCGATATCACAGCCCTTGCTATTCCTAAGTTCCCATCTACTTGCACTTCTCTGCATTCGCCATTTACTTGTGTCGCTCCTTCATACTCTAATGGCACGATTTCTGCTATCTCGCCCTCAGTATATAAAGTCAGGGGGTCGGTTACCAACTCAGTCCATGTCAACAACATAAAGTCCATCCCTATCAGCATGGGTGTGGGCAAACCAAATCTTTCTGCAGTTGCAAAGGTATGAGCGTACCACTTATTCATGGGTCGCAGACGTAATCCTATCAGACCGTCGGTAATCATTTTGTCTCCACTCACAGTAGATAACCTGACTGTTTCTTCTGATTCCTAATCATCTCGCTCAAGGTTCCTCTTCAGCTGTTGATATAATCTTCCTTTGTGATAAGTGACCTTGCTGCCCCATTATCAATCAAAGCCAGAATACTGTCCTCCAGGCCATTCGCGTTTACCAACGTAATGACAAATTTCTCATGACTCAGGATTGAGGCGATCGGCGTTGGGTGAGATTTTTTCTTTCTGACCTTGTGGTGCTGGATCTGGCGATCCAGACCATGAGGCAAGCCCTCATTGGTCATTCCTTCCTCTCCTCCTATTATCTTCTCTTCCCCATTTGTGCTCTTCTCCTACCTGCCCAACACTGTCGAGCCTGGTGGCCAGGCTTGTTACAGATGAATCATCTCTCTGTTTGGGAATTGGTAGAACCAACTCGCTAATTACAATCTCGAGCAATATGCCCTTTGCCACGACAATGGTAGCACTCATTGGTTGGACAGCTCCTAGTTACATGTCCACTCCTCTTATACAAAAAACAGGTGAGAGAAGAGGAATTAGTAGACTTCGTACCCCCTTGGGACCAGAACGGGGTTTTGACTTCTCTATCGCCCCCTTGCAACCAGTACTTAGTTTATGTTTATCCACTCTCTCTAACAGCTTTAGCTGCGGATGGGTTTCTTCATACCTCGCCATTGTCTCCGTGATCTTATATGGATCTTCCCTGTCTCGGTTGCTTAACATGTCTCGTACCTCAGGCGGCACACTCCTACGTAACGCACCTCCAGTCACTTTATCTATTACCTCATCGTGTCCTGGCTCTGTTTGATTGGCCTGAGTGCACAAAGATTCTAGGTGCATAAAAGTCATGGAAAGTTTTTCCTGGAGATCAGACCGCAGCCCCCATCTCACTTAATATTGTACAGGATCTCTTCTCAGCTGGGTATGCCTTTAAAAATTCTCTTTAAGTGTAGCCCAAGCTGTGCCCACCTTCGTTGTATCGAGGGGGTGAGTATGTGCGGAATCTAAACTGTATGTTTTTGCTAACTCCACCCTACCCTGGTCTGTCCAAAGGGGTCCTTTAGTGACGTCTTCGATATTCTGTAACCAACGTCTGCGACTCGCTATACATCTGTACTGAGGGAAATGTGGTAATACTTGCTCTTCTCCACAGAAAAAGGAAAGACCCGTTATTTTTGCTTAACTGTTCATGGCATACCTGGTTAAGGCCTGACTCATCTGCAAGATCATGCAAGGGGTCCAGAGGGCCCACCACCTTCGTGCAGGATTAAGTACACCTCATACTTTCGCTTCTGGCTTCCTCGGGGTATTCGAATAAGAAAAC
>JAGKTI010015091.1:0-20892 GCA_018397915.1 Birgus latro | reverse complement strand
CTAGCGCATTTCAGACCTCAATCTAGCTCATTTACATCTGATACATTTGGCAACACTGCATCGGGGTCGTTAGCCGGTTCCCCATGAAATCTTTCCCTCTACCACCCCAACCCCATCCATCCCCGACACCAGGAGTCCCTGCCCCGGCTCCCCCAAGAGCCCGCCCTACCAGGAATGGAATGGAATGGAATATGAAGTTTAGGCCAAAGGCCAAGCACTGGGACCTGAGAGGTCATTCAGCGCTTTGATGAGTGAAGTATGAAAGATGATGGTTTAAAAGAGTGAGTTTAAAAATGGGGAAAACTACTATACAATAATTATACAAAATCGTAAGTAAAATGAAAACAGATGTAGACAGCAAGCCCTAAAACATAACTATGACAACACTAATCATAGCTTGTAGTACAGCCCTGTCTCCTTTAAAAACGCCATAAGGCTAGAAACATTTGCCCTATTACCTAAAACAACTGATAGGGATCTCCTATTTGTTAAAAATTTCACTCGAGAACGGGCATAGATCGGACAGTCCAATAAAATATGTCTGCAAGTTATTGTGACATGACAGATGTCACACTGAGGTGGGACCCCTCGGTCCAGTAGGAACCCACGAGTCAAACGCGTATGGCCAATTCGCAGCCTAGTCAGCCTCGTCTCAAAACCCCGACAAGCCTGAGAAGAGGATGACCAGGCATAGACCGAAGGCCGGATCTCTTTATACTTCGAGTTATTGGCCAGGGAGGGGGAAGCCCATCTCGCCTGCCACTCAGACCAAACAAAGTTATGGATAACGGTCTTCATATCAGAATAGGGAACCTTATTATACCCAACAGAAGGAAGAGAACATGCGGATTTTGCCTCTTTATCAGCGAACTCGTTCCAATAAAGATTAACATGAGACGGTATCCAGCAGAACAAAACCAATTTATACTTTGCAGCCAGGCGCCAAAGCCAAGACTGAATCTTCCTTATTATGGGATGGAATGTATTAAACTGCTTAATGGCGGTCAAGCTTCCGTAGGAGTCTGAATATATTGTAAACGTCTTTCCCGGCATTGAGTAAGCCACTTCAAGAGCCTTCTCGATAGCAGTTAGTTCAGCAGTAAGAACAGAGGCATTGTTTGAAAGCCGTCCAATGCGTACACCCCCTTTATGGACGACAGCAAAACCTACACCAAGTTGTGACTTTGAGCCATCTGTATACAACTTTACTGAATCCCTGTGGAGGAGATCATGGAGCAAAAACTTCGATTTAATTTCTGCATCCGAAGAGGTTTTCCTACATATGGTTTTGGGACACACATTAGGTTTCGGAATGAGCCAAGGAGGAAGATTGCTGTAGCTTACTGGTTCAATCTTTTGCTCCCTCAGTGATGCGTCACCCACAGGTAGCATACGAATCTGAAAAGGTATAGAGGCTCTTGGGCCACGGAACTTTGACGAGTCACATTGCAACAGAACATCAACACGAGGATTGGTGTAACGACTGCTCTTGATTCGCACAATGTAGCGAAGCCCTAACTCATGCCTACGTAAGTCCAGAGGAAGCTGGTCTGTATCTACGTATAAACTCTCCACAGGGGAAGTGCGGAAGGCACCAGAGCACGCTCGTAGACCAGTATTGTGGAGCACATCAAGCTCATGAAGTTTAGACTTACAGGCAGAGGAATAAATTTGGCACGCGTAGTCAATCTGTGATCGGCATAAAGAGTTATAGAGCTTGATAAGGGAGTTCCTATCTGCACCCCATTGAAGACTAGAGACCACTCTAAGGATATTCAATGATTTCTTAACTTTAAGCTTCAGATAATCAATGTGCTGTGACCAAGAGAGACGAGAGTCAAAGATCATGCCCAGAAACTTAACCTCCTTCTCAAAAGGGATGATGTCATCGTTTAACTTTAAGTGTGGGACAACCTCCTGGCGTGTGCTTCTAGTGAAGCGGACTGCAACAGTCTTGGAAGGTGAAAAGCAAAAACCATTATCATCAGCCCAACGACAAATAGTATTTATGGACTTTTGCAAGTGATGACTAATCTCAACTGCATCGTAGCCGGACACACAAATTGCCAAATCATCAGCATATAGGGAGCCCAACACAGGGCGGGAAGTCTGATCGAGAACACCATTGATAGCCACTGCAAAACAGGTGACATTTCCGACACGAACCTTAATGTAGCGTTCCGACAAGAAGGAGCGGATAAAACGAAACATATTTCCCTCAATTCCATATCGAGACAGCTGAAGAAGAATACTAGTGTGCCTGGTTGTGTCGTACGCTTTCTCAAGGTCAAAAAACACCCCAATAGTCTGACAATGGTTGGCAAAGCTTTGCTGGATATTATTTGAGAGGATCAGAAGGGGGTCTAATGTCGAACGGTTCTTCCGAAACCCAAACTGGTAAGGAGAAAGCAGCTTTTCGGATTCTAAGTACCACATTAACCTTGCATTAACTAGCTTTTCCATCATCTTACAAACACAGCTTGTAAGTGCGATAGGCCTATAGGAGGTAGCCAAAAGAGGATTTTTGTTTGGCTTGCTGATGGGGATAATGAGGGAAACTCTCCAACTGGCAGGGAAAATGCCCGATTCCCAAATTTTGTTAATAATCTTTAAGAGGAACTTTGTAGCCACAACAGGCAAATTTGTGAGCATTGAATAGAGGATGTTGTCCTCACCTGGAGACGTAGAGGTAATCGATGACAACACGTCTTCCAGTTCCCTGAGTGTGAATGGAGCATTATAGGCAGCATTGCAAGAAGATGATGAAGGTGGAGGCATGTCAGGAATACCATTCCCTGATATTAGAGAGGACTTGGAGACATCAGCAAAATGCCTCCCTAAGGTCTCCGCAACCTCAGCAGGATCAGTAAGGAGGTCGCCACCTATTTTCAATGTCGGAGTGGGAGATGGGATGAATTTGCCTGAAAGCTTTCTAATTTTCCTCCATATAACCCTAGAGGGGGTCTTGGAGTTAATGCCGTTGATGTATGATATCCAAGAGTCCCGCTTAGCCTTTCGAAAATAGCGACGTTGCTTTGCCATGGCACGTTGATAAATTTGGCGCGTGGCAGCTGAGCCACTGGTCTTGTAACGCCGATAACATTTCCTCGTAATTTTTCTTAGTATGGCACAGGTTTTATTCCACCAGGGGACCGCAGGTCGATGCGGTTTACCTTTTGACATAGGGATGGCCTCACGGGCACTGCCCATAATTGCAGCAACAAAATAATCATAGGCTTCCAAGTGACTAGAGAAGGACTCGAGAGGCCTAGCCAGAAGTATACCATTTTTATAATTCAACCAGTCAGCCAACCGCTCCCTCCACCTAGGAGAGGAATAAGCAGGGACATTTTTCACATACTTTAAATGGATTGGATAATGGTCGCTTCCATGCAGAAAAGGGTTTACTGACCAGTGAAAATCCATAAGGATGGAAGGAGAACACAAGCTCAAATCAATAGCGGAGGAAGCTCCGCTACAGACATTATGGTAAGTCACAAAGCCATCATTATAAACCGAAATATTATACGATTGTAGTATGTCATCCATAATCCTCCCACCAACATCCCAAATTGTACCACCTCACAGTGGATTATGGGCGTTAAAGTCCCCAAGAAGGAGGAAGGGAGCAGGAAGCTGACGGATTAAGTCTTCGATGTCCTGCTTACTGAAACCACCACGAGGTGGAAGATACAAGGAGCATACCGTGAGTGAATATTCCAATACAACTGTAACAGCAACAGCTTGAAGAGTTGTCTGCAACTGAACCAAGGAGTGCTGCAAGGACCTGCGAACAATTATTGCTGCACCCCCATGCGCCCGATTACCTGGCGGAGGGGGAGACCCGTGAAAGACGTAATTCAATCCAGGATTGTATACCTCAGAGCCCAACATGGTCTCCTGGAGACAAACAAAACCTGGATCAAAGTCATGAATCAGAACTTTTAGTAGCTCAGACCTAGAGCGAAGACCCTTACAGTTCCATTGCAGGATATCAGAATGGAACGTTACCTGCTAATGATAGGAGCCCCAACCTTTCCATTATGCGGTTGGGAAGATGAAGGCACACGTTTGATATTAGGGTGCAAGGACAGATGACTGCTCCTCACGGACTTGTCTGCATTGGATTTGGTGGCTGGAAACTTAGAAGTCTCAGACGAAACAGACACGGGTTTTTGTCGCCTCGGGAGGGGATGGACAGCTGAATCAGGCATTACAGGGGGGTCAGAGACAGAATGTAAAGGAGAGGCATCCATCAAACGGTCATCGAGTGGACAGTCCTTATCAAGATTTGAGAACTTATTGGATAGTAGCATAACACCAGTATCCGTAGGGGGAGAAGAGTTCCGGGACCTCTTAGAACGGGGAGGACAAGTGAAGTCATTGTCAGCCTTTGCATTCGGAGTACGAGAGTGCTCCCTCACAGAGGGAGCAATCGAACTCTGCTTTCTAATTGCCTGTGAAGGACGAGGTGACAACGACATTGCTCGAGAGTGCTTCCCCACAGAGGGAGCAACTGCACTCCGCTTACTGACGGCCTTTGAAGCACGGGGAGACAACGATAGTGCTCGAGAGAGGTCCCGCTCAGAGGGAGCAACCACACTCTGCTTACTGACGGCCTTTGAAGTATGAGATGACAATGACTGGGCAGAGGACGACCGAGAAAATGATGGACCCTTACCGGAGACAACACCAGTACCACGAAGGGCTTGGGATGAATGCAAATCTGAAGTTAAAAGACCAGGAGAGGACTTGTCACCAGAAGCTGGAAGAGGCTTGGCGGGGAACTGAGAATTGTTCTGCTTAGGGCTGCTAGTAGTGTGAGGAAGTTGAGGGGACTTTCCGTCAAAACGATGAGATAGAAACCCTTGGACGACATTTGAAAATTTGGAGCTAGGGTGTTTGTGGGCCGTCAACAACCGATGCCGAGCACTTCCATAGCTAATATGCTCATTGTCTGCGAGCAAAATGATTTCCTGCTCGAACTGGTACCGCAGGCACGTTTTTGAATTTGGAGAGTGATCACCACCACAATGCTTGCAGAACTTAGAGTTAGACTATGATTCAGGGTCGTGACTGGCAGAACAAATGAAGCATGTCTTCTGACTTTTGCAGGAGTCCTTCACATGACCATAGTCGAAACAGTTATAGCACTGTGTTGGTCTACGGAGAAACTTCTTGACATGAAATCTCAGATGTCTGATTCTGATGTAGTCCGGCAGATGAGGTGATGAAAATGTCAAACAAATAACGGAATTTGTGCCTTTCAGCTTCTTTACCTCAATAACATTCGCAGGACAACGACACAGTATCTCTTCATCCTTAAAGTCACATAAATCACTGCTGTAAATGACTCCTTTAGCAGTGTTGAAGGTTTTATGTGGGGAGACAGACTGAAGAACCGAGTCAGGAGATGGAATAAATTTAGACAAAAGGGCGGCTTGTGTGTCATTCCCCGCTTTAATTAACAAATTCCTCCCATACCTCTTTAGATTCCCCTCAGGGATATTTCCTATTTTCCTCTCGAGACATTCAGATCCTTTGATAAAGTTGTTCATGCCATCCTTATATGTGGCGACATGCCAGTATTGCCTAGGAATGTCTCTAGGGATGTCAGGAGTACCGTCATCATCCTCGAAAGGCTTAGGTATAAAATCAAAATCATCATCAGATAAATTGGCTATGCTGAAAAGTTTAGCCTTGCATCTAAATAAAACGGAGCCGTCATCTAAAGCTCGAAGAGCAGCCAATGCAGAAGTGCTCTCGCTAAAGGTGACATATGCGTCAAATGAAGCTCCATCCGGGCACAGTATCAACTTTAACCTGCTCATGACGCCAAAAGGCCTCATGGCAGCATAAAGGGAATCATAAGCAACTTCTTCCCGGATTCCAGGACAGAAAAGTACCCGTAAATGCGGGCCGTTCTCGGAACAAGCACTAACTTTGGGGGAAGTGGAAATCATAAATGAGAAAAAAAACTTCATTCCCCCACCCCTCCACCCACCATGGAGCCTAACAAGGGGAGGTCGTGTGCCAGGGAGAACACCACTGGCGACCCCAGAGGTAGCGGGAGAGTATACGCAGGTAACCACCAGGGGACCCGGGCAAGGGTGGCTCCAGGACGATAGGAGCCACCAGATCCCCCAATGCCCACTTGACCCTAGCCAACGCATGACCAGCCGATTGACCTGGTCGGGCCCAACCAGGCCGCCCGTCTGGCCGGAATAAGGGACCAAAGAGGTGTTTTGCTAGCTGCAGGGCGCATCGTGCAGCATCGCTCAACCTCCAGGACTCCCGTCTCCCAGCATTACGGGACGCCACGCACGGCAAACACGTGGGGAGGCGACAGTCCAGCCCTAGATGGCAAGTGGGCTGGAATCACCAGCAGGCCTCCTCCACTAGTGATGCAGGGGGTGCTTGGTCCACGAGGGCGACAAATGCCGAACCCTACAAAGGTAGGCAAGCCCCCAAAGTAGGTGGCACCGCCAACCACGCTTCAAGCCCCGCCACCACGTCAAGGTGACCCCCTGCAGCGGGGCGCCCTACCAGGAAACGGCCGCCACAAAAGGAAAATACCAACCTCATCACCATCAATCCATGGGAATTCACAGCCTGTAAAAGCCACTGCCAACTTCACGATATATGTGAGCAACTGAAGGCGGCAGTAAAACAAGACCTAATCCCCCGGGGCACCGCCAAATGCTGGAGGTAGAGGAAAATCCTGCTAACTTCGGCCCCCCTCTTGTCAAGGAACCTGACTCCAGCTGCGAGCCAGGCGATGCCAACACAAACACGGCCCTAGAGCTGACGTTGGTTTTTTAGGACCGCCCCCGCACCGCCTCACGGTTGCGGGGGCTACAGCTATAAAGTAATGACCCCCCGTCTACGACAAAATGAGGCTACAGGGGGTCAAGGCAAGACTTCTGGTAGGCACGGGAGCCACCAGGTCCTGCCTGTACACACATTTGTACTCCCGCCATAGGAAGACTTTCAGCCCCCTTTTCCCCACTTCAGCCCGCCTCATAGACGCGGGGGAAGGCCTCTTCTCTCCAAACGTCCCCACAGGGCCTCTCTCCGCCTGCCTGATGTCGCCGACCTTCCTCCTGCCACACCTCAGCGCCATCAAAGTGGCGAATCTGGCGGCCACACCTCTCACCCTCCCAAGAGGACTCCTGATCAGCGACCTAGAGAGGTGCCTGAGCCTTGCAACGCCCCGTCCCTAAGTTCAAACCCCTCCCCCCTTCCCCTTTTACTCGATCACCTGTCCCCCCATCAAGCAGAGTCCCTACACCACCTACTGCTTGAATATCAAACCCGTTTTCTACGGGGTCCACCGACTTGGGACAAACGACATACCTGGCCCATGAAATTTACACCACTGGGCCCCCTATTCGGCAACTCTCCCGCCGGAAGAACCCCCACCAATGGGCCGAAGAAGACACAGGTCCATGAAATTCTGGACACCGGCATCATCACACCTTCCACCAGCCCCTGGTCTTCCCCCATCGTCCTCGTCCGGAAAAAAAAAGACGGCACCTTGCGATTTGTATAGATTACCGCCGCCTAAACGACGTCACCATCAAGGATGCCACTCCCCTCCCCCGCATAGACGACTCCCTGGACTCCCTGCACAGCTCCACCTGGTTCTCCACGTTGGACCTCCAGTCAGGATACTGGCAGGTCCCCGTCCACCCCCAAGATCAAGAGAAACCAGCCTTTACCACAAGTAATGGGAAGCATTATCAGTTCAATGTTGTTCTGTTTGGGCTATGCAACGCCCTGGCCAGCTTCTCTCGCCTCATGGAGTCCATCCTCAGCGGCCTAACCTGGAATGTCTGCCTGGCGTATCTAGATGACGTAATCGTTTTCAGAAAGACGTGGGCCGATCACCTGCACCGCCTCCGGCAGGTGTTCCAACGTATACGTCAGGCCGGACTGAAACTCAAGCCCACCAAGTGTGTCCTGGCCGCCCACTCTGTCGCCTTCCTAGGACACATTGTCTCCGGGAAAGGCATCTCTCCAGACCCTGACAAGCTAAAGGCCATCACCAACCAACCCCTCCCGCAGGACGTCCACCAAGTCTGCGCTTTCCTGGGACTTGCGTCGTATTACCGGCAGTTCATCAAAGGATTCGCCGACATAGCCAATCCCCTACACGATCTAAGAAGGGCGAGCCCTTCCTTTGGAGCAACGACCGGGTAACTGCATTCCACACCGTGAAGGAAAAACTCGTCTCCGTTCCTATCGTCGTGTTCCCGATCTACAACCTTCCCTTCAGATTATACACCGACATCTCGCTGGTAACCATAGGCGCTGTCCTAACCCAGGTCCAAGATGGGCGCGAGCTCATCACAGCTTGCGCCAGCCACACCCTAAACCCAGCTGAACGAATCTACGCTGCAAATAAGTGTGAGTGTCTGGGTATCGTTTGGGCCCTCGACTACTTCAGGGCCTACCTATCCGGCACCAGGGTCACCGTGATCACGGACCACCAGTCCCTTCAGTGGCTTCGGCAATCAGCCACTCAGAATGCCCAGCTGCTCCACTGGCGCGAAGCGCTCGAGAAGTTTGACTACGAGATTGCTTACAGACCCGTGAAGTTGCATACCAACGCCGATGCCCTCTCCTGCCTGCTGGTACAATCTCTACTCCCCCAGTCCGAGCTGATCCGGCGCTGGCAGGACCAAGACTGGACCCCATGGATCCCTCAACACCTGTTTCCGAAACTTCACCTGCAAGGAGACCAACTTTTCACACCATCGGGCCACCTCGTCCTAGATCCAGACTCCGCGATAGACGTCCTCACCCACCTCCACTCAGACAATGGGAGTCACCTGGGTACAAAAAAATTGACCCAGGTTTTCAACGACCTCTACTGGGCCCCCAACCCTACGACTCTCGCCCAGCGTGTCACCCTGGCGTGTCAGGCGTGCTGCCAGGGAAAGAACAACACCAGTTCCGCAGGTCCTGTCAGAAAAATCTCTGCCCACAAACCTAGGCAGATATTGTCTGTCGACGTTGTCGGACCCTTACCACCTACATCCAGCTACAAATAGATCATAACATTCATTGATGTCTACTCCAGATTCCTGATCGCTTGTCCGGCTAAGGAACACACCGCCGTCGCCATAGCCGACACCCTCATGCACCACGTCTTCCCCTACTTTGACGTTCCCCAGGCCATACACTCTGATAACGCTCCAGATTTCACAGGGCAAATCTGGAGGGAACTACCCGCCCTCTTCGGATTCTCTATTTCCCACTCTTCCCCCTACTGGCCCCAAGGAAATGGGGAATATGAAAGGAGTCAGCGTATCCTGCTGAATCAGATCAGGACCCGCATCCAAGACACCCAAGATCAAGAATGGCCTGTGCATGCCAAAATCATCCAGTGGGGAGTCAACATCTGGCCCCGTGACGACGGCATCACCCCCCACGAGCGTGTTTTTGGCGAGGCACCACTCCTCCTCCCTCTCCGACAGCATCTCCAACTCCCCACTCCTTCCCCAACCACCGACCCCCTACAGCACCTAAAACGCCGATTGCAGCACCTGCACACACACCAAGACACCCAAACTGATGCTTCCCCCGCCAACCCTTACAAACCCAGCAATAGGGTTTTCGTCGCCTGCCTCCCCACCCCCAGCAAAATTGCACCCTGTTTCATTGGGCACTTTACCATCACTAGAGTCCCCAACCCCTTCCAGGTCACCATCAACTGTGACAGGGCCACCTGCACCTACAGAAATCGCCACGACCGCCCCGCCAAAGACTCTAGCACCCCTGCCACCCCCTCACCAACTATACGAGCCAAACCAACAATCTCAACTCCCCACGACGAGCCATTCCCTTACTACTCCTCCCCATCCCCATCCCCATCCCCATCCCCATCCCTGCCGGTCTCCACCCCCCCACGCCACCCAAAACTCCAGCACCGCTCCCACGCACAACACCACCACCACCACCGTGCTCCCCAGCTATAACCACACCAACCACACCAAGTGCTCAGCCTTCCCCCACAAAAATTCCCACACCAACCACCCCGCGCTCCACTCCCAACCTAGCCCCCGCCCCATCCCCCGTGACAGCCAATCGCTCTACATCATCTCCCGCTCCGCCCCCCGCCACTCCCCGTCACCACCCACTCCCCAACTAACCACCACCACCACCACCCATTCCGGTCATGTTTCACGCCCGCCCGCCCGTTACATCTCCACACCTACGCCCACCCCATCACCCTCCGACAGGCAACTTCCCACACCACCCCCAAATACCACCTCCATCACCATCCCTACTTCTCGCCTCGCAGGGCAAAACCCACCCAGCCACACTCCCAAGGGAACACCACTCCCACGCTCAGCTGGCCATATACACCGCGCCGGGCTCCCCTTGGCCAGCATTCACCTCCAAACTACTACCACCACCACCATGCGCATCACACAGATCACCTGGATCCCGACCTTCGGGCGACACCAACGCGTCAGAAGTAAGCACAACCTATATACAGTAGGCGCGGAGAGTACTGACGTTTTTTTGCCGACGTCATTCTTCTTCGCGTTAAGTGAAGTAGGGTCAACACTACCCTCCCCTATGATGCGAAATGAGCTGACGCTTTTTCAACGGGAGCTGGCAACCCTGCTTGATAGGTCTGGCACCACAGGAGCAGGCTTAGTAATGTTTGGGCAGCCACAGGAGGAGGATTGTCTCTGTGTGTGATGCACCACGAGGGCATGTTTTGACTCAACAGTTATTTGGTTACCTACCACATTCTCATCATGCTTAAAGTAACCACAAGCAAGGACAAACGTGTGGAAGTGATTACTTTATACAAAGCTGGCCACAAACTCCCATTTATTGCAAATCAGATGGTGTTAGACTGAGGACAGTGCAGAGACTGGTGAAGCGGTTCAAGGACAGTGGGGAGGCCATTCCTTCCACTCCACTTCCCAAGCATGGGAGACCTCGTAAGACAACTTCAGGACCCGTCAGCTGATCTCAAGGCAAGTTAGCAAGGAACCAAGGTTAACAGCACGGGATTTAAAAGAAAAGAACCCACAGTTGCTGGCAGATGTGTCTGTCAGAAGTGTGCAGCAGCTGTTCCATGACGATCTGGGCTACAGGAGTTTTTGTGCTCATAAAAAACCACTGCTAACTGCACTTCAGAAGAAAAAGAGAGTACATTTTTGTAAGAAATATCTTGCCTGGAGTGAGAAGCAATGGAAAACTGTGCTTTGGAGTGATGAGTCAACATTTACTGTCACTGGTACCCCTTCATCACGAGTGTACCGCAAACTAGGCAGTGACCCCCTGGATCCTAAGTACACTTCCAAGTTTGTTAAATACCCAGCCTCACTCATGGCTTGGGGCTGCTTTCCATACTATGGTGTTGGTAGGTCGGTAATTCTACCTGCAAATGAAAAAGTGAACCAGAACAATTATTTGGAGCTCTTATGTGATGTTTTAAGTGACTCTTTTGATAAAACCAAGGCAAGAGTATTTATGCAAGATTCTGCCCCTGCACATGTTGCAAAGTCAGTGAAACAGTGGCTACCAGACTGTGAGGTTCCCTTTATTCGAGATTGGCCCGGAAACAGCCCAGATATCAATCCCATTGAGAATTTATGGGCACACATGAAGCGGCAGCTGCGTAGTATGGACACATCATCTTTGCCTAAACTTGAGGCTGCAGCTATGGAGCAGTTTTAGTCCGTCTGTTCTGCAAAACTACGCCATCAGTCTCCCCAGACGCCTTAAGAAGATGATAAAGGTGAAGGGGAATGCCAGTAAATACTAAATTCAATGGTGAGTGTTAATTTATTTGTTTCTCCTTGCTAACCACAAGAAAGTTTTCTTTTTTTAAGATGGCGTCAACACTTTCCACGCCTACTGTATATATTTAGGGAGAGGCAGTGGCCCAATCAGTATAGAGGTGCCCTGCAGTCCTACTGGACCCAGGTTCAAATCCCCGTTGCGGCAATGGACAGTTTAAGGATTTAAATTTCATTAAATCAGGTGCTACTGATCTACTATTGTAGAAGACCCGCCGACATATCGTAGAAATATCCCCACTAATGTAGTGGTTAAATTTTTAACTCCTATGAAATGATGGGAAATTAAGCCAGTCTAACAAATTCCAACGCTATGACACCAGTGTAGTGGTTAAAATTTTAAGGGTCTAAATTAACAAAAACAAAAAAGTGATCACCACCACTGTCACTAGTGTCCTGCAAGATTTTTTTAGACTCACCGTAAGAATCAGGGCCCGGATACTCAAAACACTTGCGACTGTTGTATCTCGCTATGACAGTCATATCTCGCCCGTGGATGTCATAACTGCCACCTCCTCCGATACTCAAAACATTTCCAACGTCACCTTGTGACGTCACATGTCATAACTTACTATTGTATCTTATGGCACCCTCGGAGGGTGTCGTAGCGAAACATAACCCGGAAAGAGCGTGGATAAACATCTATAGCATGACTTGTATGGAAGCCTTCTACTCTCTAAAAAACACTATTATGCCTCAAAGCGAGTTCATCTACTTTGACATTGTGGATCATATATTATTTAGCAGCAACAGTCTTTCAGCACCATTTATACTTGTACAAACAGTGAATTCCATGTGATCAAAGGATAGCTGAGTGAGCTCTTGTCAGGCGTAGGCTGCCTACTCGTAGTGATTAGCAGGATGGAATTAGTGGCTGCATACATACATGATTGCCAATTACGTCGAGAAAGAAGGTACAGGGACCCACTTGACCTACTCCACGTTAGTGATGAACACCTTCTAAGAGTGTATAGATTCCCACGCCAAGAATTAATAAGACTCTGTGATGAACTTGGACCTCATTTGGAAAGGAGAACATTGAGGTCCCATGCGCTTCCAGTGCACACCCGAGTGATGATTGCCTTAAGATTTTTTGCAAGTGGCAGTTTCCAAAATGTAATTGGAGACTCTGCAGGTGTAACTCAAGCCAGTGTTAGCAGAGTGATCAGCAGAGTTATTAGTGTTCTCAGTATGAAAGCCAGAAGAAAAATAAAAATGCCAATTAGTGTTGTAGAAATCAACAGTACTGTCCAAAATTTTAGTGGAATCAGTGGCTTTCGTAGAGTCATTGGAGCTATTGATTGTACCCATATCCCCATCAAAGCACCAGATGAAATGGAGCATATTTTCCTCAATCGGAAGCAGTACCATTCACTGAACATACAGGTAGTGTGCAACAGCAGCAACCTCATCACCAGTTACTCAGCCAAGTATCCAGGGAGTACACATGATTCTTTCATCTGGGCCAACTGTCCTCTGAGAGATCGCTTCCAGGCTGGTCAGTTTGGAGACACCTTTTTACTGGGTGAGTTACTCATCATTNCTATTTTCTGTTCACAATATTCGCCACTGAAGCACCTACTACGCCGATTAACTTCTCAGCCAAGCCACTCTGTGTTTATCTTCTATCAGCTGTTGTTTTCCTGTGTTTCTCAGTTCTTATTGGCTCTTACGTCAAGAAACACGGGTTGCTATTGGCGGAGAGTCTTCAGCTGGTGCCCTGTGGCCCTCTAGCGAGCTTTTCGGGAATCGCCTTATGACTACCCTACGATATCACAAAGATATTTTGAGTATCAGAGACTTACGATGTCGTAGGCATATCATAAGATATGATATCATAAGTTCATTACGAGAGTCACCATATCATAACTTATGACATTTGAGTATCCGGGTGCAGGTCCGCCCAGTCAGGCAGACAAAAATAAACTACTGTATTACTACATATGGCTTCTTTGCGGGAAGGCCTTCTATAACTGTTTTCTGTTCACAATATTCGCCACTGAAGCACCTACTATGCCGATTAACTTCTCAGCCAAGCCACTCTGTGTTCATTTTCTATCAGCTGTTGTTTTCCTGTGTTTCTCAGTTCTTATCGGCTCTTACGTCAAGAAACACGGGTTGCTATTGGCGAAGAGTCATTCAGATGGTGCCCTGTGGCCCTCTAGCGAACTTTTCGGGAATCGCCTTATGACTAGCCTACGATATCATAAAGATTTTTTGAGTATCAGAGACTTACGATGTCATAGGTATATCATAGGATATGATATAAGTTCGTTACGAGAGTCACTGTGGGAAATATTTTCCCTCGAGCGGTTGCGCTCTTTACCTTTAGTTGTGGATCGTTAAAGAGCAGAGGAAAACGTACCCGAGAGGTTTAAAAACCCAGAGATTACGTTCTGTTTATTCTTATTATTAATAAATTAAATGCTACTGCGTTTAACATTGGTAGACAACAATGTACATACATGTAAATGCTAGGGAATTTTCCCTTGACCTAAACTGCGCCTGCATGGATAACGTGGTAGCCCACGATGAAACGGGAGGCCAGTTTTAATATATATATACAGTATATCTATCTGTAAAAAAGGGGAATATCTTGTTTAGTTTAATTAAAACTAAGATTAGATTAAGTTAGTTTCACCTTGTATATTTTACGGAGTAAGTTAGCTGTATTTGACTTGTAATTAAGCAATAATTGGCAACTCTTCTACCCTATGAGGGACAAAGATGCTCGCCATGTTGTTCACTCCTTGAGCAGATTTCACTCCGTCAGTAGCTGCGCTAAACTGCTTGTACATAGACCCCAAGGACGCCTGATTGCCCAGGAAAGACCGAAACAGCACGCCCGTCGTCATCTTGTTGTTCAACTCAATATATAGCTAAGTGACCTTATTGATTTGGCCAAATCTTAGGGAACTAGCTAGTATATGAGAGGTGATTGTAGGTGAGTTAGGGGATTTAACTGCCTGATTTACTCACGAGACTTATGCAAATTTACCTCTGTTCAATTTAGATAACTTTCTCCAGTGAGGAGTATCTAGGACGCTTGTTTTTTTTCTCACATTTTGGTGCCCCGAGTGAGGATAACAGATGTGTGCAGAGTCGTTGAGCGACTTTAAGGTAGCTTTCGTAGGGCACAGCTTATTACCACGTCACGTGGAAGTAGAATACGTGGAAATACGTATATACAGAGCTCCTGGAGGAAAGGCAAGTTCCTTTTCCGAGGATGAGCGGCTAAACGCCGTATTAGAATGGGAGCATGATCGCACTATTCTTTTTGAGGGAGGAAATTACATCAGTGAAGATTCAGATGTTAATGAAATTGTGGAAAATATACTTGCAGTGGTAGGAGCCATTGAAGGCTCGTGTAAATCTGCAGTAGCAATAACCCTTCTTGAGCCTAGGAACCTACTATATGGTGCATCTGTTTGCTATGGTACCTACAAATTCATGAGTAGGGCCATAAACCGGAAGTTGCAGAGGATTAGGAAAGGGCAGGATTTCATTCATTTCAATGCAAAGCCTTTCCAAGCCTACCAAAAAACAGATGGCATCCATTGGAAACATAAAGGCAGAGAAGCGGTTCTGCAAAAATTCATAAATTACAGAGAGCATAAGAAGGAAAGGTTCTATGCTGTGCAGGCCTTGGGTGGTCCTATGCTGTAATGAGTGTGGAGATAATGACTGCCCCAGAGGTTTAATAGCCCAGGGAGATAGGTATAAAGCCATAAGGCAAATCCCTACACTCCTTAAAATTTAAAATGTTAATTATTACTGAGCTCCGGAGAATTGTGATTATTTTGGGACCTGCGAATGGGAAGGACAGAATTACCCCAGAGGTTTAATAACCCAGGGAGATAGGTTTAAAGCCATAAACCCTATTCCCACACCCCTCAAAATTTAAAATGATAAATAACGATGGAGTTCAGTAAATCTGGGTTGTAAAATTAAAAAAAAAAAAAAAAGGGGTTTACTCCTGTAACTTAGAAATCAGTAACAATATCTATTTCCTTGTCGCAAAAATCAGCTAGTGGTAAGGCAGGATGGGTAACGAGAGCTATACTGGACTGCAGACATTCATTAGAGGAAACACCAATTAAGGAGAAATTAAGTAGTCCGTTGAACCTATTAAAAGAAAGATGGGCCAAGTACGAGGAAAGTTATACTAACTTGGAAGCAGCCATCGTACAAGCTGATGATAAAGATCTTTTGGAAACAGAAACCACCAAATTCGAAGGTAAATTGGAGGAATATCTAGCATTAGTGAAGCTGGTTGAATTTAAATTAGCCAGTATTATCAACGGAACAAAAGCCGTGGAACAAGCAAGTAAGGCTACATTACCACAAATTTCGCTTCCAGAGTTTGATGGGGAGCAGAATTGGAAATCCTTTTGGGATCAGTTTAAATACTTAGTCCATGACAGAACAGATCTCCCTAATGTGAGCAAGCTCGCATATCTGTTAGGACAGGTCAAAGGGACGCCTTACAAATTGATAAAGGAATTACCTGTGGAGGAAAGCAATTATGAGGCAGCTTTGGCTATCCTTAAGCAGAATTATGAAGACAAGGAGCAAGCCATTACCCAATTATTAAAGGCTCTGATTGAATTACCAATTCCTAAACATGATTTTGAGTCCTTGCAAAGTTTTCGGATTGCGATAGGTTGTAATTTAAAGGCCTTAGGTACTTACGAAGATGTTATGGCAGCAGACTGGGTGCTTTCTAGAATTGTGTCCTTAAAACTTCTACCAGGAACTAAGGACGCTCTTTATGGCAGGTACCAAAAGGAGAATTTCTCCTGTGAGGAGATTGAGAAAGGCTTGATGCAACTCTGTAAACACTTGCAAGGAACAGTAAAGCCTGTTGAAAATAAATCAAAGGCTGAAATAAGGAAAAGAACCACTAACCAACTGGCTGGGAAAGCCAAGCCAAGAACAGGTATGGCTGTACCTAAGGAAGAGATAGGTACTTTTCTTAGCTCTTTAAAGTCTGAGGATAAATTAATAAAGACAGGGGATAGACAAGCTGATGAAAGTAAGAAGGTAAAAATTTTCATGGTAAAGGACAAGAAGGGTTGTGTGTTTTATGGTGAACAACATTCCAGTGTATCTTGCCAACAGTATCCTGATTATGCTTCTAGAATAGTGAGACTTCAGGAATTGGGATGTTTTATGATTTGTATGAATACCGAACATGGTTCTGCTGACTGTAAAATTAAACTAAATCTTTGTTTCAAATGTAAAAAGGACAATCATCATAGTGCTTTGTGTCCAAGGATGATGAAACATGAGGTTCCTAAAACTGCAAGTGTCAATATGACAGTTGCGGAAGCAAATACTCCAGTAACGATGCCAGCTGCAGTTCCAATTGCTGATGTAAAGGTAATGAGTGAAAATAGGAACATATTAGTATGTACTCTTTTTGATACAGGTGTGCAGAAAACCTTCATTTCTGCAGACATTGTAGATAAATTAAAGTTACCTGTTGTCGGCAAGGTAAATCTAGCCATTACAGGGTTCTTAACTACTAAAGAAGCACAGTCCTTTGATTTACTTAGACCCTTAATACAACTTGGCAGATATAAATGTCAGCTGTACTGGATAAGATGGAAACCAGTATTTATATAAAGGGACTAAAGGAAACCTATGATAATTTGCAAAGCTCAGGGATAAGATTGGCAAAACATAATGTAAAATCAGATACTGTGGGTCCCATAAAAATGATAATTGGATCAGATTGCTGTGGAAGATTCTTACACAGGACCTTTACGAAGAATAAAGTACAGTTGTTCAAGAGTCCAGGAGGTAACCTTATTATGGGTCAGCTGCCTATTCCTAAGAAAGACAAAGGAGATGCCAAATTAGTAGATTCAGTCTTTGTTACCCCCACACAATCATTGATGGTAGCTAGAATAGGTGCAGAATTAGAACCTACTCAGATAAATGACTTGTTAGATGAAAAAATTGAACATGTACACAAACTTTGGGACCTAGACAGTGTAGGAATACACACTGAAGATCCAACCCCTGAAGATAAAATAACGTTGGATTTGTATAATCAGTCTGTGGAATTTAAGGATGGACAGTATTGGGTAGGATTACCATGGAAACTAAACCATTTGGAATTACCTACAAATTTCCAAGCAGCTAAGGCTCAGGTAAATTCTCTTCTAGGAAGGTTGAGAAACAATCCAGAACATTTAACCATATATGATAATATTATAAAGGATCAAATGAAGAATAAATTTATTGAGGAATTAGAATTCCCTGTTAACCATAAAGAGGGACATTATCTACCACATCATGCTGTAAGCAAATATTCAGTAACCACTCCCATAAGGATAGTTTTCAATTGCAGTAGTAAAGCGTCCAAGGAGTTACCCAGTTTAAATGATTGCCTATACTGTGGACCTACACTAACAGAGAAGTTAGGGAATGTATTAGTAAGATTTAGAGAGAAACCTTATGCTTTTACAGCAGACATTAGTAAGGCTTTTCTCAGAATAGGATTGAGGGAGGAGGATAGGAAATTTACAAAATTCCTCTGGCCTCAAGACCCTCAAATTGAGGATAGTCCATTGAAAACCTACTGTTTCAGGTCGGTGCTCTTTGGCTCTTGTGCTAGTCCTTTCCTACTTTCCAACACACTGAAGCATCATTTTGAAAGGGCCAAATGCCCAGAAATAGGGCAGGCTTTTTACATGGATAATTTGCAAGGTGTTGCTGATACAGAGACGGAAGTATTGAAGGCTTATGAAGTAGCCAATTCCGAATGTGGGAAGGCAAATTTGCCGCTACAGAGCTGGAATACAAATTCACCGCTTTTGAGGAATAAAATACAAGAGGACTATACAAATACTGACATTCCCGAAACTCAAAATGTGTTGGGTCTTAACTGGGGTACAAAGGCTGATGAAATAAGTTTAAAGCCGATTAAGTTCTCTGATGTCACTGTCACCAAGAGGTCCCTGTTAAGTCAGGTCTCCATGTTATTTGACCCATTAGGATTAGTCACTCCTATAGTTATTAGGGGAAAATGTTTAGTGCAAGAGGCTTGGCGAGAAAAGTTAGACTGGGACACAGAATTGGGTGAAACGTATGCTGAACAGTGGGAACAGATTCAGAAGGAATTTGAAAAAACTCCAAGCATAAATATTCCCAAGATGATAAACAGTAATGAGAAGTCACATTTACACATTTTTTGTGATGCTTCTCAGAAGGCATATGGAGCAGTAGCTTATTGTGCAACAGGACATGACAGTAAAATTATTATGTCCAAAGCCAGAGTTGCACCAATTAAGGGAAGAACCCTACCTCAAATGGAATTGGCTTCCATACAGATAGGAACTAAATTGGCTAGGTATCTAACCACTACTCTGGATACTCAGTTTGAGGATATTTATATATGGACTGACAGTGAAATTTGTCTTTACTGGATAGGAAAGGATGACAGTAAAATTCCTTTCGTCCGCAACAGAGTGAAGACTATAAGAGAAATGTCTTCTAAATTTAAGTTTATGCATGTATCCTCTAAACAAAATCCAGCTGATTTACTTTCAATAGGTTCCACAGTAAAGAAATTGATCAAGGATGACTTGTGGTTTAAAGGTCCTAAATGGTTCCTCACTAAGGATTGGCCTGAGCAAAGACTGTATAGTAATGCTGAGGTTAGTGTTGTAAACTTGGATCCAGTAGTACCTGAGCCAAAAATAATTGACACTGGCAGATTCTCATCTATAAAACAACTCATTAACACCACTAGGTTAGTTGTTAAATTTTTGAATAAGAAAGTGGGATTTAAGAAGTTTGATCCCATGGAATATTGGTTGAGAAGGATACAAAGGAAGCATTATGGAGAGATTTCTAACCTTTTATGTCAAGGCACTGATAAGAACAAATTGATCCTAGATTTAGGATTGTTCTTAGACGGAAAAGGTCCGATTAGATGCCGTGGCCGAATAATAAAGGCTGATTTGCCTCTCCAAACTAGACATCCTATACTGCTACCCAAGAAGGATTATTTTGTAGAGTTAATTGTAAAGGAAGCCCATGACTTGACTCTTCATGGAGGTGTGCCGCAGACCTTGGCCCGAGTCCGTGAAAGGTATTGGATCCATAAGGGTAGATCGGTTGTAAAGAAATATCTCAAAGGCTGTATAATATGCAGGAGGTATGAGCAAAGGCCATATGACTACCCAGGACCACCTGCTTTACCAGAGGATAGGGTAAATGTTAGTAGGCCCTTCAAGGTAACTGGAGTTGATTACACAGGGGCTATAACTGTTACGGGTGAGGGAACTCCCCATAAAGTGTATATATGTTTGTTTACTTGCACCTATACGGGGGCAATCCATCTAGAAATGGCAGAAGATCTCAGTTCAGAAACATTCCTGAATGTATTTAGAAGATTTGCTGCTAGAAGGTCTTGTCCTACCAGATTATTAAGCGACAACGGAATTAATTTCGTTGGAACAGCACCTTTACTTTTGAACATAATGAATGATTGGAATAGTAAAGAACTGCCTAAGGAAAACTCTACACAGAACTAAGATCACCAGAGAGGAACTGAGAACGGTGATAACTGAAATTGAGGCTAGGATTAATGATAGACCGTTAACCTATTTAGATGATACTAGCCTTGGAATTGAAGCATTGACACCTGCTCATATGTTGCATGGCAGGAAACTTCATCCAACACCTTGTGTGGATATCCAGGGGGAAATAAATGATCCTACAATTGGAACTAATGAACTAGGACAACATCTGCGTGTGGGATACCAACGTCTTAAAAAGGTATTGGACATCTGGAATAGACATTGGAGTGAAGAATATCTTTTGAGCCTAAGAGAAAGATATTATGGGGCTCAGGCTGCCAGCAACAACTCAGTTATAAACATAGGAGATGTGGTCTTAGTAAAAACCGAACAACCAAGATCCCAGTGGCCATTAGCTAAGGTGATTTCCACACATCCAGACTCAGAGGGGGTGCTAAGACTTGTAAAAATTAAATGTAGGGGACATCTCAGTATGAAAACGATAGATAAACTGGTGCCCCTAGAGTTAA
>JAGKTI010015090.1:0-20893 GCA_018397915.1 Birgus latro | reverse complement strand
TGCTCTGTTCTTATTAATAATTATGTCTTAATTTTTAGTTCTGAAACCGTGTGTTACCGTAACCTACTAGCCAGACATGCAAAAAAGAATATCAGACACTAACGACATCATGTTACTTCTTACCTGACAGAAAAATAGGCAAAGGCTGCAGAAATTTTCATTCTCAGTTCTTAAACCTCTATTTGATTCGGTAGGTAGTGTAGTCTTATTTTCAAAAATAAATAAATAAGTAAAATAAAATATTGATGATGTAAATTATATGAAAATTTTTTTGTGCACTTTTCATACGGTTCAACAATCATACACAATTACCACATTCTTACAATTAATACACTAAATATTCATAGGCATAGAATAGTTACAGTATATCTAGGCTACCAAAGAAAAAACTGAGTTCCAAGCCGAAAGAAGTCAGAATCGTCCTATTTTTGAGGGAAAATTCATTTCTAAGTCCTTTATAATTCTGATGCTGGGTGGTACAAAAAATAAAAACCTGGAATAATTCTACATTTTGCTGCTCGTAGTCATTTTCCAGAAGGTAATGGCTGGCAACTGTTGTTCAGTGGGTGTGATGGATCATTTTGGACTACTTTTCCATCTCTGTATGGTACACTTGCTTTAAAATTTCCAGCAATGGGTTGGTGTTTCGAACTCCTAGTTTTACACAGTTCATGATAACTTTTGTAAATTTGTTCTTAAATGTTGAATTAAATTTCTCGTATCAATATGTGGCGGTAAATGAAATTATTGTTTTTTATTACCGCTATATAGAAAATATCAATAAAAATTGTCTCATTTCGAAGTCTGCATAGCTTCCCAACAAAGAACAATCGAGATTATTTTCTTTTTTTACTGCCTCAACATTTTTATGAAAATAGATATTGTTATCTATAATTGGACCTAAATATTTAAATTCCTTAAGAGTTTCTGCAAGATCTCTATTTACGTACCAAGATGAGTGGACGACCGATGACGTACTGAAGACTACAGCAATTTCTTGTGTTTTCTTAACATTAGGTCAAGATAGTTATAGGTTCATCATATGCAAAATTTTTCCACCTCATTTCAACATGAGACGTCATCAGTGATATACTCACTGACAAGGACAATGTCATCTGGATATCTGAAAAGTTGACAGTTTTTGCAAGGTAGTGGCAATCACTGGTGTTTACGGCGAAAAATATGGGTGACAACACATTCTTGTGGGGCTCCTACATTTGTAAATGTGATGCTGGATTTGCATCTAGAAGTTTTACATATTCAGGTGTGCCCGTGAGAAAATCATTAATCCATGAAATCAGGTTGCTATATACATTCATGCTATGTAATTTCTGCATCATTATATGAGGCTGGAAGGTGATGAAAGCACTTGGGAAATCTACAAAGAGAATTTTTACAAAAACTTAAAATTAGAATTTTTAGGTCTGTCCATAAATTTAAACTTGGGATCAATATATAAAGACAAAGTAACATAATCTACACACCGATTGCTAGTATAAGCAAACTAGACTTGCTCATACAGTATGTTTTTCATAATTTTCTCAAGCCATTTCATTATGATGGAAGTTAGGACTATTGAACGATAATCATACAAGTAGGAGGGGATTTCTTAGGCACTGGGATTACTTCTGAAGATTTCCATAATGCTGTATGGGCCTTATTAAGTGATGTTGAAAATCTTTACACAGAATCGGCGTTAATGGTTCTTTACAAAGTTTTAGTGCATTGCCGTTAATATCTGCACCAACTGCTTTGCCAGTTTTAATAGACTACAGGCTTTTAAGTACATTACCATATAATATAACAATGCAGTGGTCTTTTCGGTTACGGTGGAAGTTTGTGGTACATGTATGTTCAGCAGAAAAGTCATATTTACCAAATCTTGCATACTTGTAGAAAGCATTAAGCTCATTACAAAAGTCTGTATGATATGTGTCATGACTGCCTGAGCTATTCTACGTGCCAGTTGTTGTATATTACCATTTCATGCTAATTTTGTCTCAAACATTATTTCCACTTTGGTCTCATATCTGTTTTTACATACAACAGTGGTTTTGTTAGTTTCCGGCTGAACATCTTTTACGAATGGTTGCGTTTGATTATTGTTGGCAAATATACGCGTTTTCTTATTTACAGTAATTGTTCTTCCAGGACTTATGTTACCCAGGATATGTTAACAATACCCTCGAATTGTTAATATACTTAAGGCAAAGTATGTTACAACCTAATGAGACAATTAACAGTAATAATAAACATCATCATCATGACAACATAAAGGTGGATTAATGCAGGGTCCAGAAATAAGGTGAGAAAAAAAGGGTGAAAAATTTATGCCTCATTAAGTGACAAGCAATAATTGGCCTATACAGGGTTAAAATCTCACTACTTTACTTCGAGTCCTAATATGTCATGAAACTTTTTGACAGGGACTGTACAGTTGTAATAAATTTTTTTGTACTACCAAAATTAAACAGATAATCAATGAGAGTTCTCTAAACTAAACAGTAATAATCTTGCAATCCTTCGCCAATTAATTAAGCAACTGAGCCAGAGAACGGCTTTATCATTGTTTTCTTGCCGTCTCCTGATAGTTTTGCTCTGCTTAGGAATGGCCTTTCATACTTAAGTTTCATTTTTTAAATTCTCTCAATAAAAAAAAAGATAAATAAAATAAACTGGTAACAGTGAGAATACAATGCAAAATGCGTCACCTGGTCTGAGTTGTGTAATTCAAGGAAAGGAAAAATGATCGCCGCTAAACGTATCTCGCATAATTATAACGCGTGGCCTGTCATAAAGCACGCTGTTAATTGACACTGCTCATCCGTTAATGCAGTTAACAGAGATCGTAATAAAGGTATTGCGTATCCATCAGTCCTATAATTTTGCAACGCTGACACAAGGTAACTGAGATGCACACATATCCACGTTCATCATCATCATCATCAAAGTTATAAGTTTCATTGGCAAGATCCCATTTGCCCTGGCCGTTAATATCATTATTAGCTTTATCACTAGAACCTTCATCATTATCCTCACCGTCATCATTTGCCGTCATCTTAACACAGTTCCAACAATTAGTTATGAGATGGACTTGACCCAGAAACATGTACAGTGAGTCCTCGATATTCGACAGGGATAGGGACCAAAAAACAAAAACAAAAAATCGTAATTAGAAATTTCGTATATCGGAACGATTTTCCCCGTTGAAACAAACATAGAAATGGAGGGATGCGTTCCGGGACCCCCTCGGACCCCCCCACGTAAACTTTACCCCTCTTATTTTGAAGAGTGTAATAATTGTAGAAGTAAGTAATACCTGTAGATGAAAAGAATGAGGTGGCCATTTTCTTGTACATCTTTTTCTTGGTCACAGTCCCAACAGTGGAAGCTGCAAGGCCTAAAGGACGCCCAATCTCCAAGACTCCCTGCCCCTCCTCGGGGCGTCATATAATTTCCAATTTCCTCTCCAGAGTTAGAGTACGGTGCTGCTGCCTCTTTGCAGTGGGCTCCCCCGATGTATCCTCACATACAGCAAGAATCTGTGCTAGTAATTTTCCTTTGTATTTTTGCATCATCTGCAAACATATTCAGATAGCTTTCATTTCCAATGCTACTATCTATGTCATTTATATACAATAAAAACATAATTGGTGCCAGCACTGAGCCCTGTGCACCTCCGATAGTCACTTCCCTCCATGATGGGTAATTTCTCCTTAGTGCTGTTTTCATTTCAGTTCTTCTGAGAAAATCCTTCATCCAACTGTAAAGGTTGCCTTGGATACCTCTTTGATGGTACGGTTTCCATAAGTCTTTGGTGCAGTACTGTCAAATGCTTTCTTGAAATCTAAATAGATACTGTCCACCCATCCTTCTCATTTTTGTAGTGTTTCTGCAACTTTATCATAGAAACTTAACAGATTAGTAACACATGATTTTCGCTTTCTAAAACCGAACTGCCTTTCTGTTTTCATACTGTGTTCTTCTAGATGGTTTACCCAAACTTTTCTTTTCAGCTTTTCTAGTATCTTACGACACTTGTCAGTGATACTGGTTGGTAGTTGAGTGGATTCTGTCTATTCCCTTTCTTCAATAGAGGAACAATGTTTGCTTTTTTCCAAATATTAGGTAGTTTACGTTGACCTAAGGATTCCTTAAATAATAGATATAATGGTCTGCTTTACTCTTCTGCACATTTATGTAGCACCCAACCTGAAATTTCGTCAGGACCATATGCTTTTCCTTTGCCTAATTTACTTAACTCTTTCTATACTTCATTTTCTGATATTTGTGTAGCCTATCTGGTAATACGTGTGGGCATGCATGTTCTATATCATCTCTTTCAAAATTATTTTCTTTTGTAAAAACTGATTGGAAGTTTTTATTTAGTGCTTCACAAATATCTTTCTCCTGTGTATAGATGATCCCCTCATCCGTAGTGGACTGTATTTTATTTTTAACTTTGGTATTGCTTTGGATGTAACAGTAAAATAGCTTAGGCTGATCACTACTTTAATTTATAATATCTTCCTCAAACTATCTTTGAGCCTCCCTCCTTATCTTTGTATAATCATTTCTTTCCTGTTTATAGTTGTTATATGCCCTCTCACTATTGTGTCTTCTGTATCTGTTCGACAGAAAGTCTCTTTTTTCTTTTGATCTATTTATTTTCATTTCTGTTTCTTTGTGCTGAAGGATGTAATTTCGGGCTCCTATTTCATAAAAAAAACAGATTTTTCTATATATAGCATTTAAATGTTGTCCTCTAAGCTTCTTTTCCCAATCTATTTCTCATAAGCACTTGTTCATGTCATGATAGTTGCCCTCTTTGTAGTTTAGACTCCTTTTGTAACTCTCATTACTGGTAACTCTGTGATATGCAGTCCTGAAGTTGCAATTTAATACTGCATGGTCGCTTTTGCCGAATGGAGGGTGATACATTATATTGTCAGTATCATTTTCCTGCCTAGTAAATATAAGATCTAGTACTGATGGATCACCAAGTCCCCTTTTTCTGGTGTTTTCCTTTACATGCACTCATCTATATTAAGGACTTAGTTACAATCACTTTTCTATTATATATCCTTACTACCTTACTCAAGTATATCTCTATCCTCAGTGTAACTAGACTCTATATGAATATTGCCCCATTGTGTCAGGAAACAATTTTTATTAAACCGGGGAAAATTTGCTACAATGATTTAATAATTTACAAACTAGACTGACAGCAATGTATATCAGTACATATCTAGTAGTGTGTAGGTGTGGAACTGAAAATGTGTTCCTGGCCTACGTGACAAGCGGCCCAGCTTCTCCAGCTCTATGGTCAGTTCTGAGGCAGGGCTAATACGGGCAGGATCTGTGTTCAACTAGTCGGAATACACACCCATTAATTTACATCAGAGTTTGGATTGACCTGAGTGAGAGTATGGGTGGTATACAAGTATTAGCCAGGGTTTGACCTCCAAGGACATTATCTCAAGGGGGTTAGGTGCAGGCACTAGTGGACGCAGTCAGTGCTCAGATGCATGGACATTTTTAAGAGTCTATTAAAACAGATTTTTTTTTATTTTTCATTACATTCCTTCACCCGGACCAGGCTTTAAGAAAGGGGTGAAAACCGAGGACTGCCCTCCATGAAGTAAGCAATCCCCACGAGTGCTGGACAATGCTCATCTGCACTGCCATAGTTTATTAATTAATTATTTAGATTATAGTAAAGGAAAATGAAATTCTGTTCATTGGAAAGCCTCCACCAAATTCAGGTTTTAGGCAGAGTGGGTACTATTTCCTAGAGAGGAAACTCCATAAAAAAAAAAAAAAAAAAAAAACTAAGAAGCCTATTTTCCACAAAGGTAGACCTCCACACCGACCAAATTTTCGTTAAATTTTGATTCTCCATGGGCACCCCTCAGCAGTCGACCCCAAGGCGTCATGGACAATGCAGGTATGCACTTTATTTTTTTTTTTTACCCTGGAAAATGAAATTTTATATAGTGGTGGACCTTGACCCAGACCAGCATTTAAACTGGTTCGGATTCCTCCGTCCCTCACAGGTGGCCGCCTCCAAGGGACTACACTAGTATGAGCGGTCATTGTTTTTTTCCTAGGAAAATGAAATATTTCAATGATAAACCTCCACATCGGACCACGTTTTAGCAAGGTGCTACTCCCCGGGCCAGCCCTCCTCCTTCGTAGAGTATGGTACTATTGGCTAGCCTCTAGGTTTCCTTGTGATTCATGGTTTGAAGTGGTGCTTCACGGTTTGTTGTTACAAATCCGAAACAAAGAGATATACAGTGATGATAAAGGTGATGATAATTAAGTGAAGATGGTGTACAGTATGGATGAAATATGTGTGTGTGGGGGGGGGGGGCTTACACAGGTATACCCTTTATTACTTCCTTCCCTCCTCTCCCCGACTTAACAAAAGGGCATCAGGAGGTAGCAAAAATAAGCTACAAGAACTTATCGTAGTGGAAAGATTAATGAGCCAGCCCACTGTAAATATCAGATCAGCCAAACGTTAGTAATAATTCATTAAATTTATTGGACCGCGGTTCCTTCTACTATACGTTTCCCTTTACCCCTTCAGTGTCATGACTTATTTTCTATTATTTTTTTTCTATCTCCAGACGATTTGAGTCATCTTCAGGAGAGAGTTCCGAAAATGAGGAGAGTAGGTATAACCTTCATATAATCCTTCACTACAAGAGGTCTCCTCTAAGCTGAATAAATTAGTCCGGTGATAGGAAGAATAAACTATATAATACATCGCCGCTATTAAGTGGCAAAGTTGATTTACTTTTTCTGAAGTTGGAATATATTTGCGCAAATATTTGCACTTAATTCCCAGTTCAGCCGTTTCAACCCTTTGACGTGTCATATTAAATTGTTCTTTTGCTACCTTCAGGCGTCATTAGTCACTTTTCAAACTAGAAAGCACTCAGAGAGTGCATACCTCCACCAATGTCATTGCCATTAAAAAGGATTCAGATCCGGATCCGGATCCGTCCCAGAATTTAACCAATTCTTTTTGGGCCCATGGCCCACCCTTCCACAAAATTTCATTGAAATTGATTGTGAATTTTTGGAGATATTTTGCGGGATACTCCTGATCCGGATCCGGATTCGCCCCCAAATTAAACCACTTCTTCCTTGGCACATGGCCCACCCATCCACAAAATTTCATTGAGATTCATAGAGAACTTTTGGAGATATCGTCTGGACAAACAGACAGGCAGACAGGCAGGCAAACAGGTGAATACATAACTTCCTCCATCTTCGTTGGGGGGGGGGGGTAATAACCAAGCCTACATTTACCCCATAAAGTTTGAAAAAATTATCCTAAGGTCAATATTATTATACAATCTGGACCTCATCTCAGGCATCTTTTTGGTCAGCAGTCCACTAATCTCCCACTTGACCACCACCTACCCCATGGCCACCGTCCGCACACATGAGAGGAACAACTTCATCACATGTATCCAGTTAACTCCTGTCAGTGGACCTGCACAGTTAGGAACCCTGTAAAGAAAAAGAAGGCAGTGGCTTTGATGTATGTCTGTCGACTCCAAGGGTCATTCACGGCTTCAGTCCCATGGCTTTTTTTTTTTTTTAAGACGGTGTTAAGCTTTTGATAGTACATTAACTTCCATATACTCGCGAAATGAAAGGAATTTCTATAAACATGTTGAACAACTGACAAAATTTGGCTGCTGTGTGTGAGGTACTCGTACTTAGTGTTATTTAAGTCATATTTTAGTTACAAAGTCAAGTAACTATCTGTAATTATGCAACGTCACTAACAAAACTAATTATGCAACATCACTAACAAAACTAATCGGTCATATACAAGGTATCTATGTTGTTAACACTCTTAATTACGACATTCTATGCAAATGCACCACCTCCTCATCCGGGCAGGTCAGTTTCGGGGTAAGGTGATCGATGAGGCAGTGTGGCGGTGGGAGTGTTTGTCGATGCTGCCAGTGTTGACTCATGACTGTGTGCTCAGTCCGCTGTGCGTGAGGCCAACGGAATTATGCACTGTGGAGGCTCCCAGGCACTTTTCCTTACCACTTAATTTGCACATTACACCCTGACCCATACACACATAAAAAAAAAAGAAAAAGAAATAAAATACAAAGCACGAAACTAGAAGAATATCAACAGCAAGTCCAGTATAAAACGACACTCAGTCCTTCCCGCATCGTCCAAGCCTCTAGAATCAAGGCTGTCATATAAAACTATATGCACTTATTTTTTTGTTTGCAGTTGTGCGCTTTCAAATTCACTTGTGGAATAAGATCATTCTGTCATATACTAAGAAGACGAAGAAGAAGAAAAAGAAGGAGGAGGAAGGGGTCAGAGTAGAGATGTGAAAGGAAGAGAAAAGGGGAGAGAGGAAGGGAGAAGGAATCGAAAGGAAAAGAAGGAACTGAAAGTAAGTGATGGCAAAGGAAAGGTAGTGAAGGAAAGGCAGTGGAAAGGAATGGAGGAAGGAAGGAAAGGAATCATAAAAGAAGGGAAAGAGATTTTTTTTTAAAAATGGAGGAAAGTGAAGAGAATGGGAAAGACAAAAGCAGAAAATTTTCCACAGAACCATGTTCTAAATATCCAGACAACTTACAGGGAGTGCCATATTCCCTGGTCTCGGGTTTCATCACCGTCCCACTCCCAGCGCACTTTTAATTCCCCGAGCAATGGCTTGATGGCGACGAGATTACTGTGGGAAGCTGTATTAAGTAAGGTGCAGTCTGTGGCCAAAGGTTACAGCTGGGGAAAAGTCAAATAATGGTAGAATTTTGACTCAGAAACATTACTAACTCTTTCCTAGGCTTATTATAGCTATTTAAATTGTTCAGTTATATCTCGATTTCACTGCTCAGTAATTACGTTAGGACAAAACAGGTTCGTCCAGATCTGAGCCACCTCTACCATCAAGTCGAGCTGGATCTACCCCACCACATTTCTATGGTTTATTCTTGCCGCTCCATGCGATTATTTTTACAGTAGGAAAGGCATCTCTTACTAAAGTGGTGGTTGAGAGAAAAATTCTTAAAATCGCCACCTCAGTATGTCTCCTCAGATAAATATAACAGTCTGGCAGAGAAAAAAAAAACTACAAATTACGTCATTGCAGTGGAGGAGTTAAGTCAGCAATCCCTGTGTCCACTCAGGAAGAGTATTGTGACGCACGAGGGTTGGGAGTTACTGATACCAGGGAGTTCAATTTCACTGCTGATTTCACACCGGCCCAGTGAACCTCTCTGATCCGGTGATTTATTCTCAAACCTTCAGACGATTTTATTCAAGTCTGAGGAGGCCTTTTGCAGTGAAGACGTAAAGGAAGGCTACATTTAACCTCTGCAGTTCGAACAGTCTCCCCATTTCCGTAGTAACATCGCCTGGTAGCAGCAGGGATGGACTGCAAACAGCGTCATCGAATTTCGTGGGTAAAGCCAGCGACCCTTTTGTTCACGAAGGACAGGTATAGTTACGCAGGGGAACCGGCAGTTACTGATACGAAGGAATCTAGTTTCCCTTTGGCTTCGCACCGACCCAATTAAGCTTCGCACCGACTCGATTAAGCTTTCTATCTGCCTGTACACTTTCTTTCGTAGAGAAAGGCAGACACGAGACCGAACTCCGGGGATGATAAAGTTGGTAAAGTGAGAATGTGAGATGAAAAATTATAAAAAGGATACATCTAATTCATCAACATCTTTTTGTATCACAATTAACTTTTTTGTCACTAATTTTGTCATCTGCATCTTTCTTCACTTTCATTCCACCACCACCACCACCACCATTATCGCCATCACCTTCACCCCTAGACGCATCCTCATCATGGACGTAACTCTATTCAAATTAATGCGTGCCAAACTTTTACTAATACGTCTAACACTTTGAAAGAGCAAAACCGACTGTTATCTGCCCTCGGACTATGTATAAGATATCTCAACTAGATAAACTCGAAGTAAGAGTGCGTCACTGATACGAGGCACTTCAATTTCACATATGTATTTGCACCGGCTAATTTAGGCTTTCCATCTGACCGTATTCTTTCCGGGAGGGGCCAGTGAATCAGAGAGAAAGCCAGACGAATATCCGAGCATCGTTATCATCATCATTAACACTACCCAAAAGTAATTGTATTCACGCTGTTAGAATTGAAAATGTAAGTGCAAGAAGGGTCATCATCATCGTCATCATCATCATAACAGCAGCAGCATATTTTTCGTCCTTAATCCTTTTTAATCATTCTAGTCTACGCCCACAGTCGGATACACAAAACAAAATATATATAGTCCAAAAATATAATTCCTTTCTTTTTCCCAAGGTAACGTCGGATCCACTTGTCAGTACTTAAATTAACATACTGTGCAAATGACTTATTAAATCACTTCATGGTCGCTCCTTCATCACTTTATTCCAGTAAACACCGGACGATTTTATTTAGGTGAGTGATTGTAGCCTGAGCATAAATGTTGGGACCATCAACCCTTTCAGTGTCGGGACCACTCTAGTGTTTTACTAAAGATAATGAACGACTGAACACAGCTTGAAGTCAATGTGAACTTGAGGTTGTCAATACTGTCATTATTAAACCTCACAGTCGGAACAACATTAGTAATCTATTTCACCTAACGCCAGACAATTTTATTCAGTTGTAAGCGAGTCATAGGAGCGTGACAGGATTTTGTCAACAATACGCCGACTCTTTCTAAATAATTCTGCGGCACAAAGTAAAACATTTCGCACATCAACACAAATTACAAAGTTTTGCCTAGCGAACTTTTGCATCCCTCCTGAATTCGCATAATATAAACACCACGCATTCGCAAACAGATCCAGCTAAGATTACAATACCGATAATTCGTGTACGACTAACAAGTGAAATGTATATGATGAATATGGAAAATACATTCATGTAAACTTTTTCGTTATAATACTGTATGGTTATGTGTTTTGACTTCACAGCTTCGTGTATTGTTTAATGCAGAAACAAATATCGCATGAAAGTGATTAATACTCCCCAGACTTGTATTACATCCTCATATCCTATTGTCCTCAGTTCCCCACTTTCCTAGTTACTAAATTCGCGACTGCAACTCTGACTTTCTTTTCTTTGTCACCTCTGCAACTCTTTTCAGACCGCTGACAACTGCATTTTGTTCATTTCGCAGGTGCAACACACTATATAATTATTTACTTCACATTCCATTACACTAAAAATTTATTTTTCCTGTTTCAAAATTTATCTGATGCTACTAGGGAGAAAATTTTGGACTAGGAATGCATTGCTATGTCTCCATTAACCCTTTTACAACTGGAGGATCCGAGGTTGAATTAATTCGTTTGAATGAAGCAAGAATATACTAATAAACACAATACTGTGCACCTCAGTTCACAGCAGGCAACTCCGTAGAGCCTAGAGGCTCACAGTAAACAGTAATATTACCATAGGTAGCCCTGAAAAGATGTCCCTGACAATAGCACTGCCATTCTTAAAATCGTTTTCTGTAACGGAACGTTCCTAGTCGCTAGGCAGGACATTCTAAATTTCACCTCTCCTCCATCTCTCTCCTGTTAAAAGCGGTGCGCCTCGTCCCACTCTTCGCGAATGCTACGGAGTGCGCAAAAGTTAGCCACCGTAAAGGGGGAAAAAAATATATAATAATACTTTTTACCACGGAAACAGAAGATTGAGTAACGTTGTCACCTGCCGGTCTGGGGTGGGATTCTCGAACATATTTACGACGAACTCCCTCTCGTAAATCAGATTTTGATCTGGAGGAAGAACAAATGTTATTGGAGTTTATGCGCTTCCCTTTCTCTGTCCTGCCTCCAGAAACATAAAACAGACCAAGATTCATAAAGATTTTTTTTTTTAGAAAGATAATGAGGTATGGAAAGATTCTAGTCTCTCTGTCCTTCTTGCAGATCAAAATCTTGATCGTCATTGCGATAGTAATTCCAGACTTCGTTTAGCTATAGTACTTCTGAACTGTTCCATGGAGAGAATAGAAGCCCGGGCAAAGTAATTCAAGGCTAAGATATCCCGTCACTCTTCTTTGAGACATGAAGTCTTATAAAAAAAAAAAAAAAACACTAGAAAATAAGTGAACAATTAAACGAACAAATAAAACACTATAATAAACTCAGATAATGGATGTTTTGCTGGACGATTTCCTAAGATGAGGATGGCGAGTTTTTGCTTTCATCTCGTGTCCTCCAGACGGGTTTATTCATGTGACCCCTGTATTGGTCAGTCTTCCTTCATAATAGGTAAAAAATGCTATCGGTGTGTAATATGCATAACGAATTGTTGAGAAAAATGTGCTCCTTATGCCACCTAAAATACGATCCAAAAGCAGGGAAAAAAAAATATTTACCTCTTCATTTGTGCTACAGAGGGATGGACATAAAACAAGCTGTATAGTAATTAAAGGATACGCACCTCTATTTCAGTGGCACTTTGCTTCATTTATTTTAGCTGATGGACTGACAATCTGATTCAAGTTTAGAAAGGCCTCTAGTACTGGCGGGGGTTTTAAAGGTCATCTCTAACTCCTGCAGCTCAATAAATCTCATCCGAAGCATAACAGAATCGCCTGTAAGAGGGATTAGTTACCCTTCACAGTTGAGAGACATACTAACGTCAACACTTCACTCCGATGACGTATTATTAATTAATATTATCGCCAGATCATGTTACCTAAACACTGGAGGGGGGAGGGAAGTTAAAGGCTTGAAACAAACAAAACTAAACCCCCGCAATATCCCAGGTGAGTCTAAAGTTAAATGAAATCATCAGGTGGTAGCAACAAAATACAAAAAGCACGTTCTGGGACTGAAGGGATTATATCGTCCTCTGCAACATTCCCGCAAGTACCTGAGCCTCAAACATAAAACTGTCAAAAGTCTCACTTCACACCTTTCTTCGCTCCAGTGACCAATAAATTTTTTAATGTAATGAAGAAGGAATCAAAGGCCAGAAGTCAGTCAATGAGATAAACACGCACGAAAATACTCTGTAATAGATGGGTGTGGAACCTTAGCAGGCTTCACTCCAGAGAATACCGCATAGGGTTTCTCTTGAGTGAAGTACCTGGCGTGTGAATATCCTTAGAGAATCGAGATAATCTACCCTTCTCAGTCCGGACGCACAATTAGACTCCTCAAGTTTGCCTGACGAGGGTCCAAGATCGGTCTGAATTGTTGCATCCTTACAATGAACACAGCTTCATAACGCGAGTATAATTCTTTCACTTGAAATATCCACGACACATTCATTGTACTCCTTTCCTTGACCGTCCTGCGAACACAAGCCTCAGTAACGAGAAAGACAGGGAAGTGGCCGTATATTTGTTTGTGAATCAACGTCTTGGGCTCAGATTCCCAGAAATGCTTAAAATAAAGTCTGAAATAGCAGAGAACTGTTTCACACAGGCGCTGTTTTATATATCTTTGGAGCTGAAAAACAAGTAAAAATTGACATAGTCAATTAACTTATACGCACTGTTGTTGATGTTGCAAATATAAACACATTACGTTGTATAAAAAATATTTTTTTAACATTAAATAAAATAATTTCTTTCGCTTTTCAGTTATGTATTCTGTGTAGTGTGTGTCGCCATGAATCTGTGTAATAAAGGATGGTTTACGTTACTGCTGTATGTTGATAATTACCTCAATACAACATACCTTTATTTCAAACACTTCAATAAATAAACTCTGAATATTGGGAGAGAGAGAGAGAGAGAGAGAGAGAGAGAGAGAGAGAGAGAGAGAGAGAGAGAGAGAGAGAGAGAGAGAGAGAGAGAGAGAGAGAGAGAGAGAGAGAGAGAGAGAGAGAGAGAGAGAGAGAGAGAGAGAGAGAGAATGTTTCCATTACACCAATTTTTCTGTAGTTTAGCACAGGCAGTGTTTATTCAGCCTGGAAATTACGACAAATAATTAACGTTTCCAAGATATACTCTCCTCTGCTTCTCTCATTTGTATCTCGTTAGAGTGTTGTAAGAATCTTGTAATTCGACCATGTTTTCACTGCAGAATTACCATGATATTAAGGCAAATGGGGAAGACCCTGCCTGTTGTCTTTATACCCGCGTTCACGGAGCAAGAGTGGATGTAATGTTCTGAGTGGTGTGTGTGTGTGTGTGTGTGTGTGTGTGTGTGTGTGTGTGTGAATAAAGATATTATTGATAATACTTAATAAAAATAGTAATTAAAATAATACAGTAATAATAATGATAATAACAGTAATAATAACTATCAGAACAACAACAACAACAACAACAACAACAACAACAACAACAACAACAATAAAAACAAGAACAACAAGAATGATAATAATAATAATAAAAATAACACTAACAATAATAATTATAAAAATAATAATAATCATCATCATCATCATTAGAACGCCGTAAAATTGTCCAAGGGCAATTTGATAAACTTCCACCCCTATTGCCTATTAGAAGCCGTGCTATAAAGCGACCTTGAGGTCAAGGTCACTGATCTTCTGCGAGTACATGTCACCTTAGGTCGTCAAGATCTTCCATCAAGTTTGGTGGCTCTGCCTTATTCTTTCACGTAAAATCAGGTGACTTGTATGTCTTCCGGAGTAGTTTGAAGTTTCGAACCATAGCCGACATCAGAGAATAACTACAGGGCACTCAGTGGTGTGCATCTCTCCGACAAGGGCAACGTAGTTTCCAATCCACTCTACATAATGGGTCAGGTTTTCTCATCACTGGTTAGGGTTTCGCAAAAAGTGTTTCCAGATCCAGAATCTGTAATACGATCCCGATCGGTCCCAAAAGAGTAGCGATTGTTCCCTGGGACATGGGCTATCTACCCACCAAATTTGGTCCAAATCTCTCTTTTAATTTTTGAGTAATCATGCTAACAGCCAAACACTCTAACAAACAAACAGGGATGAAAACATACTCTCCTTGTGGGAGAGAATGATCTAATCTGGACCATATTAAGCACTGCAGTCTGGCCATGTCCCAGATACATGCCATAAAAAAATTCAGTCATCTAACTTAAGTGGTTCTTGAGATTTAGGGTCACTTTTTTTCTGGATCCTATCCAGGTTCCGGTAGTCGGATCAGAAGGATATTTGGCCAGATGAAGCGGCAACCCTGTACTATTGTATGGCAAAGAATGAAGGCTGTGGCTCAAACGGTACGTGAATCGCGGTGCTTTTGGTCTTCCTTAGAATAATAACCAGTAAAACGCCTTTGTCGGCGAGGTTCGAGCTAGGCCGTTAAATCCGAAAGCATTGAAATGTCGCCTTACACCACGAGGATCCCTAGAGTATATTGATGGCTATCTACCTTCCTTTGCGACAAACTCTCTGGCATGTGGCCCTCTTCTGAAGGTTCTCGACGTGCTGCACTTGGCGCGTGTCATGTGCCACGTGTACCGCCTGGGTGTGATGAAACCTGTCAAAAACAAATCTTAAACAATTGTGCAATCATATGGTGCAAACCACGCCGTGATCGGCCCTGTGGTTGCTGAGATTATAAGCCTCTCAAAAGCGTTATGGTCTGGCCGGGTCGAGCCGGGCTAAGTTGGGCCGCTCATATGTGAGAATATACCAGTACTTGACGAAAGAGTCGGGCAATAATAATATAGACAAAAGCAAGAAAACTTCCCACGTGGATATTAGAAGTTTTGATAATAATTTTCGTATTTTTATTCACTGCAGCCAGGGGATGAATATGCACACATTTGCTAAATCAAGTAACCTAACCTAAGGGTGTCAACAGGCTGATGCTTGCTGCTCTTGAGGAACACTGACCCATTACAGAGTCTCACGGAGAGTGTAGACACTATGGGACAAACCACATAATCTTTACCTCGATTAGTTTCAAATTCCTGGAGGTCTTCCAACACAGCATGTCTTAAACATCACTTGACAGAAGAGAGCTCACCTTTCCCCAAACCAGCAGCACGCATACCAAGAGCTAGGCTGGAACTTGAGTCACTTGGATTGGGAGGATAGTGCTCTATCGACGGCGGCACCATCTCTCTCTCTCTCTCTCTCGTTTGAGTCTGACTTTTCACGGTCACTCAAGGTCAAAGGTCTTGCCGCCAAATGAAAGCCCATATGGGAGTGCCTGTATGCTGATAATAGTTAATATCTCTATTTTCAACCAGTTTCAAGTTATAGCCCTCTGAAAATCCGTGACCTTGATTTTGACCTTTCGGGGTCACTGGATCACCTCCAAAATTTAATCACTTTCTTCTGGGACGAGTGCCCACATATCCTGAAAGTTCCATGTAATTTGATTCAGCCGTTTTTTCGTAATGTTGCTAACAAACAACGAAACAAGCTAAGAAACGACTAAAAACAATACCTAGCTGGACTCTGTCGTTGTAGGGATGGTTCCGGTTCATATGACATCACATAAGGTTTAGAGGCTCCTGCAACTAAATGCCCGAGAAGCCCATCCTTAAGAGAATGGTATATTACTCAGAATGCCCCTCTAACTTTCCTAGAATTCTCGAAATCCAGTCGCAGAAATATCTAGTTTGTTCTTTTCTTTCTTTCATCATCAGTCATAACTTCAAAAGAAAGTGGCGTACAAGAGTATGCTATCTCCAAAATGCTTCTACACAATCGGGGATATTTGTTTTCACACTAAGATGGGCATTCGAGCTACAGTACGTGATATAGAACCTTAAAACTCTCTCCAGCATTCAGATATTTTCTCAAGAATATGCAAAACTCCACGTATTTGTGTTGCCCCATTCCATTTATTTTACGTATAATGTATCAGTAATCACAGTCTCAATTGCCAGATAGTTAAAGTCGTTTATAACTAATGCATATTTTGAAGCTAGCTTCCAATAAAAAGTCATTAACTAGAAAACAAACTTTTTATTCTTAAACTATTGTTATGATGTGGAGATGGAAAAAATGCAGAAAAAAAGGGAGAAAAAAAAAACAGAAACAAGACAGCAATTAGAATGTAAGAAGTTCAGAGTTTTATACAGATTGTTACATTCCATACAGTATTTATAAAATATTTGCAGCTGGTGAAATGTAGAAATGTGTGTAGAACTCTGAATCTCCTCCTATGCCAAATGCTCCCTGATTCTGTGGTTTTCATCTCCTGTTTCTGCGTTTTTCTCATCTCAACATCTTAACAATCATATCTGAAAAATATATTTATCTTCCAGTAACTGTATTAGTTTCAAACATCCCAGAAATAGTTTCAAAACCTGGTGAAACCTAATGTTAACTTGCTAACTTAATCAAATGTTATCTTGCTAAATTAATCAGCAGTGATGAAATGGTTTAGAAACCAGGGAAATCCAAAGTAAAAAGATTATTACTGGTCCTTTACCCTAACAAGGGATCAAGCACCAGGACTTCCTGGTGCAGAGAGAGAGAGACAGAGAGACGGACAGACAGACAGAAAGACAGAGAGGGGAGCGGGGAACCAAGTGATACAGAGTCGAACCAGGAATTTATTGACACGCAAAACTTGACATGTGGCAGAACTATCGTGAAGTACTGGATAGCCTGCAGTTTGTGGCACAGGGGTCATGTTGAAGGGAATAGCAGTGGTTGCAACACAAAATTCTTTAACGGACTGGCTGATGGCATTCCCTACGCTGCATTTAATCCCCTGATATTTGCAAGAATTACACTTCAGAGGCCACAGCAATGCAGATGGTTAACCTAGATCGATGATTTAATCTTCTGAATGCTAAGGTTCCTCTCAGGTGTATTAATATGTCTACCAGTAACCTTACTAGATTATAATTACCGAAGTGATACACAAAATTCTCAAACGCTCTGACTGTTATGCTGCCTCAGCCAAAAAAAAATATAATCGTCTGGTATTATACTGAATAAAATATCGGTTCCAAAATACTACAAAAAATTCACTAATCCTTCAATGGGGAACTTGTGGAAACAGACTGCCACCAGATGTCTCTCTTTTTAACAGCTTCTCTGATCCGAGTACGTATTCAGTTATCGTGATTCATCTTTGTTGATGTGGGAACCTATGTGGCAAAATACCATCATACCCTACACTATATATTGAAGTACTGAAAAAGCCTCGTAACAAAAAAAATAACTGAAAACAATACATTGCTCTTGTTGTTTTATTTCCCCTAAAACGATGCCCGAATTTTGAAAACCTGGCATATATACAGTATATATTTCTTTTCGTCGTTTTTAATGAAGTTGCTACAAAGCTGAGTTAAATCTTGTCTCCTGAAATGTTCGATTTATACTGTAGTTTTAGCCAGGCACTTGTTTTGTTTGTGTCAGTCTCTCTTTTGGCGGAAATTTAATGGTGATGTGTTAAATTATTCATCAGCCACCCCCCAAGTCCCCGCTCCAAGATCTGATATGACTTGCCTCCAGGAAAACGCGCTACCATCACTTTCAAATAAGTCAGCATTCTGGATGGAAATATGGTAGTTTTCGGCCAGATTAGAGTAAGAAGAGTATAGTAAGTAAATTTCCCGGGTAGTGAAGCAAATAAAAAGTAACTTCAGTTTTTTTTTTTATGTCTTCTGCTACAAATATTACTCTCGGTTGAGACAGCCAGATACACAGAGAAGGAGACAGATTGATAAGAAATGGTAAGTAAACTGCTATACACATCAATAGAAAGAAACATAAATAAGTAAATAGAGATAATAAGCGGTAGGTAGGTTGATAAAGTAGTTAAGTTGCCAGATAAATGACGGGTAGAAGAGTGCACTGATAAATTTCTAAATTATCATTATTTACTTATTTGAGTGTATATACCTCATGTTATTTGCATCAACATATGTGCAGTATGTAGGGTTGTGTAATGGCTGACACCGAGATTCCGCTATCCGCATTTTAGGGTATCGATGAGAGATGAGCAACACGGTGTTGAGTTGTGCTGACATGATATTTTTGACTTCAGTGACTTGGCGCGATTTCTCTTTCATGTTCAGTCCTCCGACATATCTCATACCAAAAGAGCTACACAATCCTGTCTTCCAAACTTCCAAAAAATAAAGAACCAAAACGAGAATGCTGGAATTTTAATCTTACAAACATCCTGCTTTTTATCAAGACAGATAGATGGATAGACAAAGCTTCCCCAGGTTATTTTTTTGATCATTTTGACTAAAAGTATTTCCCTCGGTTGAACAAAATCTAATGTTAGTTCATTTGCAGTGATATGGAATTTTTCTAACATCATTTCTTAGCCAGCATCCTTTGCAACCTAGAAGACACCCCGATCAAGAATAAATGTGCGTATTGCCTACTGCTCTGCCACCGATACCATGTAATCTAGCACTACCTGTTTCATGGTCGGGTCGTAGGACGCTAAACCCCACTAGTTTTCCCCAGTGAAGAGGTTTCCTAGACACCCAGCAGGACATAAACAATGCTTGTCAAAAGGTGGATGAGCGTCTGAGCAAATGTCATTTAGGAGTATAGGTGGAACTCGTTAGCATTAATTGGCAACCAGGAAACCATTTACTACGCTGGGTGGTAACCACATAACCAAATTATGGCGCCTGGTGGTTTAGTGGGTAGTTAAGGTGCTCCAGTCGGATTCAGCCTGTGTAGGTTTATATCTAAGGGGTGGTTGGGGTCTATTGTTCACTAATGCCACTCAGGGATGAGTGAGGCTGGTCAATCTCATTTTAAATGTCAGGACCAACTTGCCTTGCCTCGGGCTCCTACGCTTCTCATGGGACGACATAGGATTGGATGATGGATGGATGGATGGATCAGTAGTAATAACGACAGATACAGAATTAACAAGCAATTACCAAAAAATTATCCCTTCTGTTGTGCTTACCATCTCTGTCATGGTCCACAAATCTTAAATAAAAAGAGATTACATCGCTGGGCTGAGTTGTCCCTGACTGTGTGAGAGAACAGAATCGGTCCATTTACACCCTGACGAGAACGAATGGCGAGCTTCATTTGGGTAAGGAAGGGGAAACACACTATCATAAAGAAGTGCTTCACACACACACACATATTCCACCCTCTCTCGTGTCCCCAGTTAGGAGTAATCCAGAGGTCTTGATGTATTTTCAACGGGAGTTTATTTGGAGAAGACAAAAACAGGTCCAACATTGAAGATGAGAGTGACCAGCCTCACTCATCCCTGAGTGGCATTACGTGAGCAATAAACCCCAACCATCCTTTGGATATAAACCTATACCGGCTCAATCCGACTGGAGCGCCTTAATTACGCACTAAACCACCAAGAGCCATAATTTGGTTATATGGTTACCACCCAGCGTTGTAAATGGTTTCCTGGTGTTCAGGATACCATTAGGCTTGTCACTCAGTGTAGAGTCACCCACAGGCAGAGGGAAGAGGAAAGAACAAAGGAAAGAAAGACAGAAGAGGGAGTGCAAAGTCGCCCGTAGGCAGAAGGAAGAGGAAAGAATGAAGGAATGAAAGAAAGAAGAGGAAGGAAGGAAGAGAGGAAAGGGCAGACACCCAAAGCAGCACTACATCGAGTGAGTGGATGGTGAGCACCCCCACATACCATAATAATAATAATAATAATAATAATAATACCTTTACCTGTGGAGAGGAAGGAGAATCAGAGACTGGAAAGAGAGTGTGTGTGAGTGAAGAGGAAGGGAGAAGGGTAGGGGGAGACCAAGGATGAGAAGGAGGGATAGGGTGGAGAGGTATATGAGAGAAGAGAGTGTGAGTTGGAGAGAGGACAGTTAGATGGCAAGAACAGGATGGCGTAGAGGCGAAATGTTTGTGGCTACTAAGGCGTTTGGCGTTCTAGGAAAATACACACATAGATAAGTATGAATCCTCTGAAGCAGGACGGTCTCATTTTAGGCAATACATCCTATACCGCAGCTCTAGACGCAGGCTCTCTCTCTC
>JAGKTI010015089.1:0-20893 GCA_018397915.1 Birgus latro | reverse complement strand
AGACCTGGGCAGTAAAGGAAGAGGATATTCGCAGGTTTAAACGTACAGAAATGACAATGATTAGGTGGATGTGCAGTGCGTCCCTGCGTGCAAGGTCTGGGGGGGCTGGGTTTACGATGGAAGAGTTGAGAGGTAGGATGGGACTGGAGTGTATTGGTGTTGGGATGAGGAGATGTAGGCTGAGGTGGTTTGGACATGAGGAGAGGATGGGGGATGATAATTGGGTACAGAGGGTGAGAGGTGTTAATATTGGGGGAGGGGTTGGGAGGGGTAGACCGAGAAAGACATGAGACGAGGTCATTAAGTGTGACTTTAGGGTTAAGGGACTGAACAGGGAGGCTGCCAGGGATAAAGCAGCGTGGAGAGCCGCCATTAGGTGACCAAGGCCGATGCATGCAAGCATGTTGGAGCCTTGAAAAACTAAAATGAAAACGAAACTGCACCTAACAGAATGCTATATAGTACTGTATTATACTGAATTCAAAACAGCTACAGTCAACTACTTTATACTTACCAGAGTTCTTGTCAGATCTGCTAAAGCCAGGCAGAAGCATGTGAGAATTAGAAAATATTGCTCAATATCTCTGATATGCACGCACTGCTTACTGCTAAATCAAAATGAGGATACTGTATAGCTGACCCTGGTAACAGAAATAACAACACTGCACCAGTACTATAAATAAATCAAGAACTGACTACTACATGATAATGAGTATTCCACTGCTGTAAGTAAACAAATAAATTCTTGTTACCAGTAATTTTACAAAGATGAGTCTAGAAAGGTACAGTATTAGGACACACCCTATTAACACAATATACGGTAGTATAGCAGTGCTGTAATGGGTAACCTATTTGAAAACATCTATGATACAAAATCATTATCTTAATGATAATCTAATCATGACAAAATTCAACTTCAGTAATAAAACCCACATTGTACAGTCCAGTGCTATTGTAGAGCACTGCTCTTGTAGACTTGACAGCCATTGTCTTTATTCTTAAGCTATCAAGAGCAGTGTTCCTTTGTTATTCTGTCCTTCTGCCAATGAGAAGTCTACATGTGGTGGCACTGTGCACTCAGAGTGAAGTAAATGGCATCCACCCAGGAGCCAAACCTCCTGATACTTCCCCGCACCTCATCATAGGAAGTACCCTGGTCTGACCTTGGTGAAGTACTGTCTACCATAAGAGGGCACCGGCCTCCTACATGGCATATGTACTTTACTGTACCTGCAGGATAACTCCACAGATGCAGCTGCTTACCTGTGGTTGACAGGTCTGCTCAGCCAGAGAGACAGGTTATGCAACAACAACAATGAACTCTCTTTCTCCAATTTATCACATTTCATTTTTTAAGCTATACTGTACTTCTAGCCCTATCCACTCATACACTGGTGGCTCCACCCATCAATTACCCCCTTGCCTCTCCCAGCATCCATCATACTTCAACAACAAAAAGACGAGGTTATGGCACATCTGATTTCTGAATCATTATTTCTGACTGGTGCAAAAGAAACCTTGTTATTTTTAATGCATCAAGAATTCAATGCCTCTATCTTTCAACCTGCAACAACCTTCAGTAAGAATATTCCTTAATATTCAACAGTACACAACTCAACTCTTCATCATGTCTCAATATCCAAGGGGTATTTTTTAGGTTTATCATGGAAAAATCACATCCCTTGCAAAATCTGCTTCCCAGAGACCGAGTGTGCAAAATACACTCCATCCTTTCTTTCCCCTTGTGCAGTTGCTGACTTTGTACAGATGCCTTATTCACCCCTGTGTGGAGTACTGTACTAATCTCAATGTTTGTGGTGGGGGATGGGGGGACAATTCATCACATACAGCTCTTCCAAACAGGGTGGTCGAAAAGGCCATTTATCTCATCAGCTTCACTCCTTTGAGCTGACTACCTTCAATCACTGTCTTTGCACTATAATGCTGCATCTTTTTCATTCAGACTAGAGTATTAACAATGGTCACTTACCTTCTGAACTGTCTGCCCATATCCCTCCCTGTTTATGACATGTATGATGCATCCATCCAACAATTAACACTCATCCCTTTTTAGCAGGCTCTCTAAGGCAAGAGTTAAACAACACAGTTGGCCTCCTCAGTGTGCAGGTTCATTGTCTGTGAATCTAATGCTTCATGGTGACCACTGGGCATCTGCCCATAACTGCCAAGAAGCCTCTAAGTGTGCACAGAAGCAGTGTGTTTTCTCTGGTGACTCTTTGTTTCCACCCTCCCAGCCTTTTCATGTGTCCCAAGCTCCTTCCCCCCAGCCTCATTACCCTTTATCCCCAACAGCACAGCATTCACATATGATTTGCTCTTTCTACTCTCTCCCTTACTATGTTCCTGCCAGCACAGCTTCTCTGTATGGCCCTCACTCCCTCTCACCCTGCTTCACTCTCGCAGTAGCCACTGTCATGTTCGTGCATCTCTGACTCAGCTCCAGGATTCTGTGCTTGTATTTATGTGTTTGTATGCTGAACTGTGCTGTGATAATTTTCACTAGGTTCTAAAAGAGTAGCTAAGTCTGGTGCTGATACCATCCCTAAATGCCCACAAAAGCCATGACTCTGGAAGAGAAGGTGATTTTGCTTGGTAAGTGTATGAAGGGAATACCGCACAATGAAACTGGCAACACGTTCCACGTAAATGGCAGAACTATGTGATATATCCAGAAAAATGAAAAGGCCATTCAAGATGCTGTAAGTGCTAGTGCCCCACAGAGGGCTAAATCTGTATCAGTCATGAGAGGTAAGTCCATTATTGTTGCTGAACTTTATTACTGCTGCTCAACCCCAGTCATGTCTGGCCCAGCAGACTTTCGATTGCAAGCAAGCAACTGCTCCTATAGGTCATCCCATAGATTCTCTACACTTCTCCTATTGTTTCTGCGTTTTAATGTGGAATGTGTTGCGCAGTGCTTTATGATGTGGGTTATATTGTGTGGACCTATTCTACAAAAAAGCATGTATCATCAAGCCAACCCAAATGTACGCTGGCAACTGAAGAGGGCTGGATGATGTCTTGATCAAAGCCTAGTTGTGTGAACTCGATCAGCTCTATTAAAAAGATACCTCTGATGAAAGGATGTTGAATGGGGGGGGGGGCTTGTAGTTTTAAAAAAGCATATATCATGAAGCCAACCCAAATGTACGCTGGCAACTGAAGAAGGGTGGATGATGTGTTGATCAAAGCCTAGTTATGTGAACTCGATCACCTCTATTAAAAGGATACCCCTGATGAAAGGATCTTGAGTGGGGGGGGGGCTTGTAGTTTTGTGTTCTGATCAAGGTGTTGTACTGACCTGTGCAAAAAATGGTTATATACAGTAACAACCCAGTATATAATCTTCCGATATGTGATCAATTGCTATAATGACTGATGAAAACTTGTGCAGTTTTGGGTTAATAAGTGCAAAAAATTATTTAAATTATCTCTGCACTGGCCACATATGATAATCACATGCTGATGCTCTGCCACTCTCGCCAGCTGACAGTCATATTTTTGCACCACGATGGCTGCCCTGTATTTAAATGAGAAGAACCCCTTTCTAAAGGCTCTTTGGAGTAGACTGTAGCACCAGTTGAGCAGGGCAGTACTCCCAAGGAGGATGGAAAGCTGATGACAGGGAGAGCTGGAGCTCCCGTTTCATCAGCTCTCAGGACTTGTTCCTGACCATCCCCCTTTGCTGAACTTTTTCAGTGTCTCAGTAACACAGAGAGTAGACCAGCATGCTCTCCAATACAAGTTTCTATAACTGTCAACACCAAACTACATACACGCTACACACTACACTTCCTTTCCAAATTTTTTTTAAAAATGGCTACTGAAAATCGTGCCTCGGAGTCCCCAGGGGGGGGGACCATAAATGCCTCCACCATCCGCCCCTCTCCCGGTCACAACTCTCGGAGCTGCCTGGAACCACTGTCTGACTCACTCCTTCTTCATTTCTGTAACATTCGCGGCCTTTCCTCTAACTTTCGCTCTGTTGAGCACCACCTCTTCTCCTCTAAACCTCACCTTCTCTTTCTTTCTGAGACTCAGCTGTCTGAGACAACTGACAGCAAACCCTTTTCTGCATCCTCCTACTTTCTCTATTCTCATTTCAAAGCCAAAGGTGGCTGTTGCGTAAATGTACGCAACGATCTATCTTGCTCTCATGTTCCTGAACTTGATTCTTCTGAATTCTCTACTCTCTGGCTTTGGCTCTCCTGTCATTCTCTGACTAAATATATCTGTGCTGTTTACTTATCTCCTAATTCTCCTGACTATCAAAAATTCTTTGACTATCTTACTTCTACGATGGAACACATTCTATCCATGTCTCCTTTCTCTGAAATCTCCATTCTAGGAGATTTCAATGTTCACCACCACCTTTGGCTCTCCTCTCCTTTCACTGATCCACCTGGTGAACAAGCCTACATCTTTTCTATCCTTAATGACCTAGAGCAGCTTGTACAGCACCCTACCCGTATCCCTGACCGCCTTGGAGAGAGTTCCAACATACTTGACCTTTTCCTAACAACTAATCCTTCTGCTTACACTGTTAATCTTTTCTCTCCGTTGGGCTCCTCTGATCATAACCTTATTACCTTAACCTGTCCTATTGCTCCAGTACAGCCTGTGGACCCTCCAAAGAAACGCCGCTTGTGGCACTTTGGAGCTGCAGATTGGGAGGCCCTCAGGCAGTACTTCTTTGATTTTCCTTGGAATGATTATTGCTTCCACGGCCGGGAGCCGTCTGAGTGTGCCCTGCGCATTATGGAGGTTATTCTCTCGGGCATGGAAGCATACTTTCCTTTTTCATATCCTCTGACTAATGCAAGAAAGCCTTGGTTTAATCACGCTTGTTCTAATGCTGTCCGCAACAGAGAGAGGGCCTTTAAAAGGTACCGGAGCCAACCCACCCCTGAATCACATCTTTTTTATATTTCTGCCTGGAATCGTGCTAAGTCTGTTCTTCGCTCTGCTAAAAATAATTTCATCCGTGCTAAATGTTCCCAACTCTCCAACTCGAATTCTTCTCGCTCCTTTTGGCACCTTGCCAAAAACCTTTCTAACAACTTTACCTCATCATCCTTCCCTCCTCTTTTCTACTCTGATGGCTCTGTAGCTATTTCTTCTATTGATAAAGCAGATCTCTTTGCTCAGACTTTCTCCTCCAATTCTACCTTAGACGATTCCGGTGCTGTTCCTCCATCACTTCCCCCCTCAGACTTCTTCATGACTGGCATTAAAATTTCTTCAGCTGATGTATTTTCTGCCATCACTGGCCTCAATATTAACAAGGCATATGGGCCTGATGGAGTCCCTCCTGTTGTCCTCAAAAACTGTGCTTCTGTGCTTACACCCTGCCTAGGTAAACTCTTTCGCCTTTGTCTCGCAACTTGCACCTTTCCTTCTTGCTGGAAGTTTGCTCTCATTCAGCCAGTCCCAAAGAAGGGTGACCATTCCCAACCCTCTAACAATCGTCCAATTGCTTTAACATCCTGTGTATCAAAAGTTTTTGAATCAGTTCTTAACAGAAAAATTTTAAAGCATCTTTCCTGTCACAACCTTCATTCTGATCGTCAGTATGGGTTCCGTCATGGACGCTCCACGGCGACCTTCTCATCTACCTTTCAGACTCCTGGTCATCCTCGTTTTGGGACTCTGGCGAAAGCTTTGCCATTGCACTTCACATCTCATAGGCTTTCGATGGAGTCTGGCATAAATCTTTGATTTCCAAACTGCCCTCTTACGGTTTCTATCCTTCTATCTGTGCCTTCATCTCTAGCTTCCTTTCTGGTCGTTCTATAGCTGCTGTTGTAGACGGCAATCGTTCTTCTCCTAGACCTATCAACAGTGGTGTTCCTCAGGGCTCTGTCCTATCACCAACTCTCTTTCTTTTATTCATCAATGACCTTCTAAGCAGTACATCTAACCCTATCCACTCATATGCTGATGATTCCACCCTTCACCTTTCCATTCGATTTCCGCAACGTCCATCTCAGCAATTACTTCAGCAAACAAGGGATGAGGCGATGCCACACCTAATGCCTGACTTGGCTCATATCTCTGAATGGGGTAAAAATAATCTTGTTATTTTTAATGCATCAAAAACTCAGTTCTTACACTTATCAACCCAACAAAATCTTCCTCAGGATTACCCACTAATGTTTAATAATGTCCAGCTCAGTCCTGCATCATCCTTGAACATGCTAGGGGTTTCATTCTCTCGGGATTTGTCTTGGAAAGAACATATTACATCTCTTGTGAAATCTGCTTCCAAGAGATTAGGTGTGCTGGGCCGACTCCGAACTTTCTTTACCCCTGCACAGATGTTGACTTTGTACACAGGTTTTATTCGCCCGTGCATGGAGTACAACTCTCATGTGCAGGGAGGCTCCCCACATGCAGTTCTTCTCAATAGGGTGGAGTCAAAGGCTTTTCGTCTCATTAACTCTCCTCCTCTTACTGATTCCCTTCAACCTTTGTCTCTTCACCGCACTGTTGCTTCTTTATCTCTCTTCTATCGCTACTTCAATGGTCACTGTTCCTCTGAACTGTCTGCTTGCATCCCTCCACCTCTACGACGGGCACGTAGTACCCGTCTAGCAACAAACTCTCATCCCTTTTCTGTCCAACTCTCTAATGCAAGAGTTAACCGTTACTCCCAGTCCTTCATTTATGCAACTGATCAACTCTGGAACTGTCTCCCTCTGTCTGTATTCCCTGCTTCCTATGATCTCCAATCTTTCAAACACAGTGTGTCCAGGCATCTTGAAATGAATTGATCTTGAATTTGGCTCTCTTTTGTATTGTTTTTACTTTTTCTTGGAAGGAACAGTATGCGGGCCCTGACCTTTGGTTCCTTCTTCCTTGCATTAAAAAAAAAAAAAAAAATACTCCTTCTAGCCACCCCTTTGAAGTCCCCATGTCACTCATCCACTCGCTCACATGTCTCACTACTATGACCATCCCCCTTACGTTCCCTGCGTCATATAACCATCTCACACATACTGTACAAGGCTATCAAAACACTATTACTAATACAAAATAACAATGTGTGCAACGAATAGTGCAGTGTGCAGCACTAAGTGAAGAGATAACTTTCTGTGGATAACCTACTGAAACCTGTGACTTGGAAAACATGTCAGGTAAGGGTGCTAACCCCAGTGGAAAGAGCGGAGCTACTTAGGGTCCCAAGGGAAAGCCTACAAGGGAAAGGCAAAAGCCTTCCCCTTGATGATAAACTGGACAATGCTATGCGCCATAAGGATGGGCATGGGGCGAACAACATCACAGAAGCCCTTAAGCTCCCCAAGTCCACAATCTCATCTCATAATACAAAAACCCAACCCGAGGCTGTCCTAGCAGCAATGCAGAAAGTGTCCACTCTAACTGCTATGCACCTAACAAAGGCTAGGGATCCCATTATGGATGAGATGGAGCAACTCCTAATGCTGGGTTAATGAACTTGACCAAACAAGGCAGCCCCTGCAGTATTCATCTGCACAAAGGTGCTTGATCTGTGGAAAGATCTCAAGAAGAAAGGGGAGTGGAAGTAAATTAGCAGTTCAAGGTCAGCACACGGTTCAAGCAGTTTCTGGTTCAGAGTGGCCTTAATGATATGATCCAGCACTGGGAGGCAGCTAGAGATGACCACCACATGGAAGTGGAGGCCTTCTCTGCTCACCTGAGGGCAATTATTCAGGAAAGGAGATACTCTCCAAAACAGGTCCTAAACTATGACAAAACAGGTCTGTCATGGAAAAGTATCTCCCAAAAACCTACATCAGCATGGATAAACGATGTGCACCCAGCTCTAGGGCAGCCAAAGACCTCCTTACCCTCCTCCTTGCTTTGAATACATAGAGGGACCTGAAGCTACAACCCCTGATCATTTACCATTGATAGAACCTCTGGCCACTGGCAGGACACATTAAGGTGAACCTGGGGGTTATAAGGGAAAGTAACCCCAGTCATTTCTGACTTCAAAATAACTTAGCTATACTGAATCATGAGCAATTTTAAATAAAGAAGTGTTAAGTCAACAGGAACTTCATACTGAAACAAATAAATCAATCCAAAACAAGGACTAACAGAGCAGTATGCAGGGATAATAAAAAATATACCAATACAAAATATGTACTGAACAGTGTATGCTATATCTACCTGCTATGATGCCATCCATTTGTTGCAGGGCTGCCTCTAGCATCTTAGAAGCTTCCACATTTGGAGGAAGAAGCTGGGCACTCATTCTGCACTGGGCGAGACACACCACTCACACCAAAGTTTCTTCAAAGCACTTCACTTCTAAAAAAATTTCTTTCCTTTTCACATTCAGTGACTATAGGCCAGCTCAAGTAGTCATTAACTTCTGCTACAGTTTCTCACATCATAAAAGGCTCATTTTTCTGATGATCCAAGCTTGATTAAACACTGCATTCTGAAAGAAAAGGCCCTCATAAGGTAATGCAAAACAATATTGTTTTGAGAAAGCAATGTACTACACTACACTGACTATCCACTCTTAGTCAAACTATGTCTGTGTTTAGTAACTTAGTTCTTTGAATAATCAATAAATTACAATACTAGAAAAGAAATACTTTATAACTATGCAGTATATAATTCAGACTGGTATGTCTATTGCAATGTTCATTTTTTTCATTTTTAGTTAAATTATTCCAACCTCACACAACTACAGTGTCCTAATCCAACACAGATAAAGGAGATCAGACATCCTGCTTCATCAAAAAAGACTGAAGGATGTGGCCATCATAATTATTAGGCATAATCTGGTTCATAATTTCAATCAATATAATTTCCACACAAAACCCTGGGCCAGCTATGAGTGAAAGTAGTGAATCCAGCTTGTGTGGCTGCTGGTTTCTTGCTAAATGGGAAATTTCCAACCACAATATCTTCACGACTATGGTGAGTTTACCAAAAATATTTCATGGTGAGGTGTCATACCATTTCTTAGACAATGGTGTACGGTACATTTTAAGTCATTACAGTATATGATGGTTGCTAAACTGACCACACAGTCCATGGGTTAAGCCACTCCAACACTGAAACTAGCTGCCTACTATAAGCTGACATCCAGGTGTAGTGTAAGCAGAAACATTTAGAGGCTGGAGTGGAAAAAAAAAAAAAGTAACATACATTATTCTAACTCAATGTTAGACATAAGATTCCAAACAAATACAGTAATCCCTCTAATATCCGGACGTCCAAAAACCGGACATACTCACTAACCAGATATTCTGGGCTGCCCAACCCCCGAAATGCAAAAAAAAAAAAAAAAAAAAAAAAAAAAAAATCAATTAATTTTTTATTTTTTGGGACCGCGTTAGTTTGAATTTCCCGCCCGCACCGATCGCGTATGTTTACACACTCGTGGCGTCTGTCTGTCGGTCGCCATTACCCACTCTGTTACTGACTCATGAACACCTCCGACAATGGTAGCGATATTGATTGCTTTTGTGGTGATACCCTACCTCCTACAGTGCTTGATACTGCTCTTCACCTTCTTCATCATGTGTGTGATGATGGAATTTACTGTTATGTACAGTGCAGTGAAGTGATGTGATTCCAGTTATAAAAAAAAAAAAAAGTTGTGTAAAGTGTTGGTGATAAGTGCTGGTGATTCTCAATTGGAAAGGTGTGTCAGGTGCAAGGTCTTCCTGTCAGAGTCTGAGATGATAGAGTGGGTTATTACATCAGAGGGCAGCATCTTGTTCGTAAGTACCCTAACTTCATGCCTAACCTGTTTTCATCATGCTGTAAATGTGTTAAAAGATTACCAAAAATGTTAATCATAATTTCCTGCTTGCAATTTAATTTTTCCATGCATGGTTCTTAAGTAAAACAGCTAGAAAAAAGGTGGAAGATGTGAATTTCATGTCCGGTCCTAACCTAACCTAACCTATGGTTACCATAAAGATTTTCATGCCTAACCTGTTTTCATGATTTTTTTTTTTTTTTTAATGCAAGGAAGAAGGAACCAAAGGCCACAGGCCTGCATACTGTTCCGTCCAAGAAAAAGCAAAAACAGTACACAAGAGAGCCAAATTCAAGATCCGTTCAATTCGAGATGCCTGGACACATTGCGTTTGAAAGGAAATACAGACAGAGGAAGACAGTTCCAGAGTTGACCAGTTGCATAAATGAAGGACTGGGAGTGACGGTTAACTCTTGCATTAGAGAGTTGGACAGAAAAGGGATGAGAGTTTGTTGCTAGACGGGTACTACGTGCCCGTATTAGAGGTGGAGGGATGCAAGCAGACAGTTCAGAGGAACAGTGACCATTGAAGTAGCGATAAAAGAGAGATAAAGATGCAACAGAGCAGCGAAGAGACAAAGGTTGAAGGGAATCAGTAAGAGGAGGAGAGTTAATGAGACGAAAAGCCTTTGACTCCACCCTATTGAGAAGAACTGCATGTGGGGAGCCTCCCTGCACATGAGAGTTGTACTCCATACACGGGCGAATAAAACCCATGTACAAGGGCAACAACTGTGCAGGGGTAAAGAAAGTTCGGAATCGGCTTAGCACACCTAATCTCTTGGAAGCAGATTTCACAAGAGATGTAATATGTTCTTTCCAAGACAAATCCCGAGAGAATGAAACCCCAAGCATGTTCAAGGATGATGCAGGACATAACTGTTCATTATTAAACATTAGTGGGTAATCCTGAGGAAGATTTTGTCGGGTTGATAAGTGTAAGAACTGAGTTTTTGATGCGTTAAAAATAACAAGATTATTTTTACCCCAATCAGAGATACGAGCCAAGTCAGACATTAGGTGTGCCATAGCCTCATCCATTTTTTGTTGAAGTAACTGCTGAGATGGACATTGCAGGAACCGAATGGAAAGGTGAAGGGTGGAATCATCAGGATATGAGTGGATAGGGTTAGATGTACAGCTTAGAAGGTAATTGGTGAATAAAAGGAAGAGAGTAGGTGATAGGACAGAACCCTGAGGAACACCACTGTTGATAGGTCTAGGAGAAGAACGATGGCCGTCTACAACAGCGGCTATAGAACGACCAGAAAGGAAGCTAGGGATGAAGGCACAGATAGAAGGATAGAAACCGTAGGAGGGCAGTTTGGAAATTAAAGATTTATGCCAGACTTGATCGAAAGCCTTTGAGATGTCAAGTGCAATGACAAAGCTTTCGCCAAAGTCCCGAAAGGAGGATGACCAAGAGTCTGAAAAGTAGGTGAGAAGATCGCCAGTGGAGCGTCCCTGACGGAACCCATACTGACGATCAGAAAGAAGGTTGTGACAGGAAAGATGCTTTAAAATTTTTCTGTTAAGAATTGACTCGAAAACTTTTGAGACACAGGATGTTAAAGCAATTGGACGATAGTTAGAGGGTTGGGAATGGTCACCCTTCTTTGGGACTGGCTGAATGAGAGCAAACTTCCAGCAAGAAGGAAAGGTACAAGTTGACAGACAAAGGCGAAAGAGTTTACCTAGGCAGGGTGTAAGCACAGAAACACAGTTTTTGAGGACAACAGGAGGGACTCCATCAGGACCATATGCCTTTTTATTATTGAGGCCAGTGATGGCAGAAAACACATCAGCTGAAGAAATTTTAATGTCAGTCAATGTGTTAAGAAATTACCCTAAATGATAATCATAATTTCCTGCTAGCAATTTAATTTTTCCATGCATGGTTCTTAGTAAAACAGCTAGAAAAAAGGTGGAAGATGTGAATTTCATGTCCAGTCCTAACCTAACCTAACCTATGGTTTCCATGAAGATTTTCATGCCTAACCTGTTTTCATGATGTTGTTAATGTGTTAAGAAATCATCCTAAATGTTAATCATAATTTCCTGCTTGCAATTTAATTTTTCCATGCATGGTTCTTAAGTAAAACAGCTAGAAAAAAGGTGGAAGATGTGAATTTCATGTCCGGTCCTAACCTAACCTAACCTATGGTTACCATAAAGATTTTCATGCCTAACCTGTTTTCATGATGCTGTTAATGTGTTAAGAAATTACCCTAAATGTTAATCATAATTTCCTGCTTGCAATTTAATTTTCCCATGCATGGTTCTTAAGTAAAACAGCTAGAAAAAAGGTTGAAGCAGTTAATATCATGTCCAGTCCTAACCTAACCTAACCTAACCTATGGTTACCATAAAGATTTTCATGCCTAACCTGTTTTCATCAAGCTGTAAGTGTGTTAAAAAATTATCCTAAATGTTAATCATAATTTCCTGCTTGCTATTTAATTTTTCCATGCATGGTTCTTAAGTAAAACAGCTAGAAAAAAGGTTGAAGCAGTGAATATCATGTTCAGTCCTAACCTAATATTGTGTTAATCATAATTTCCTGCTTTTAATTTAATTCTTTCATGCATGGTTATTAAGTGCACCAGCTATGAAAAAGGTTGAAGCAGTGAATTTGATGTCCGGTCATAACCTAACCTAACTTAACCAAACCTAACCATTTTTCTGGTAGCAATTAACATCATTTACTGTATTTGATGCATTGTATCCAATGATTTAATGCATAAAATGCGAGAAAAGATGATTTCCATGTCTGATACTTACTTATACTATGCTGGCAAGTTCTGAGCTCCTATGACTCACTCACCGCTAAATCATTATTTTTTGGTTAAAATTCAATAAATTCATGCTATGTGTGCATTATTTATGTGAAAAGGGACCTAAATAAGTGCTATACATGTCCACTAGGGAGGTAGGAAGGTAGTTTTCTGATTTAGGTTAGGTTAGGTTAGGGTCATGAAAAACCAGTGGTGGAGCTTCAGGACCAATATCCGGACAAAACCAATATCCGGACATGCCTTTGGCTCTATTACATCGGATATTGGAGGGATTACTGTAATGGTATTCCAGTACAACTATTGAAACCAATTAGCTAGCTACAGATAATATTTAAAGTAAAATACAGCTCTGTTAATTTTAACAAATGGTACAGTAAACATTCATACTGTATATCCATATGTAACTGGGAACAAAACCATCTGCAAGCAAATCCAGCATAACTGGTGGCAGTGAGTTCAGGTTGCACAAGAACCTGGTAGCAAACCAATATCATCAAAGCAACAAAACCACTAGGCTAGTCATGATACCTCCCAATAGCAAAATATCTGAATACGGTACCTCCCCAGACTTTGTTTTACATTAGGTCAGACTGAATGAATTCTGATGGATTTCAAAAGGATCCCTTCCCCAGTAAGTACAGCAAAAAGCAAAATAATCTGAAGAAACACCAACAAAACTAAAATAATGTGAACCAATCATTTTATAAAATATATGGAAAACAATTTGAAAATTAAAAAAATATAAAAATGGTAACATCCAAATCCCATTTTTCCCACTTCTGAGTGTAATGACTCAAGGCCTGGCTACCATTAACCCAGAATATATATAAACAGGTGACCAATCTATGCCCCTGGTAGTGTCAACATGACAGATAAAACCTCTAGCCATCTCTTGGACTTGAACCATGGCATGTAGGCCACAATACACTCTGACCTCAATGCTATACCGGTGGGCCAGTGGCACCACTGGGAATTTAGAATATAAAAAATAAGCTGACAAACTCTTTCTGGCAGGAAACATCAGCACACAAAAACAATACTGTGCATGTTAATATATTTATCCAATTATGCTAACCAATTACAGGAGTGAGCTAACATAGTAATGAGAAATTGGGTTAGCTTTTTTTATAACAGACATAGTTAACCTCTCCGGTACCTTTAATATTACCAACTTGTGACAGTTATCAGTTAGTAGGAAGTAACTGCTACATACATCATTAGATAGAAGACCTAGAGAACAGTTTACTTATTGATTTTGTTAGTTTTCTACTGTGCAGTGTACTTATGTAATAAAATCATAATTATTTTGTTCTATAAACTTCTCTTGCACCTAAACTTTAAAATACTTTTGAGTACAATGGAGTCCCACTCTTTCACAATGTCTTTTTTGCCTTAATACCATACAGAGTCAGGTTTTGTTAGGCTGGTTATTGCTGATCTGCAAGAGATATCCATTATGTACCAAATAATTAGAAGTTCCATCTTTCAGTGTTATTTACTCATGAATTTTGTTGTCAAAATTTTGAAATCCTTTATTGCATTGTTGTTCCGGTTTAGGGTCAATTTTTACTTTCAGACAATCGGAAAATAAGATGTTTTGATCCGTTTTTTCAGTATTTTGGACAATTCTACGACACTTTTCTTCTATGGCATTTTTGCCAGAAGTCTGGCAATAGATAGATAGATACATTTATTTTACTCTTGAATATAACCTAAACTAATCTAACCTAACATAACCTTCAGGAGTAAAATAAAACTAATTTCCGAATGGAGTAATGGGGGCTCATTATGATCCTTGGGGACCATACTATAAGTTAATGGTGCTAATGCTCCTGAACCGCATAGTCCACTGATAAAATAATACCAGATTTAGGCCTCGGACAATCTGAAGTTCATTCATCTGATCTCTCTTGAATTACAGACACAAATGTGAAGATGAGGTAACTGATCCTGACACTTTATCACTTCACACTGATATACCCAGCACCAACACTGTCCCTCCCGTACTTCATCATTACTACACTAATCACCAAAAAATAGCAAAATGCAATCATTTTCATTACATATATGAGACCGGCAAAAGACTTAACCAAATTTCTATCGCACAGTATATTTACCAGGTTATTTAAATCTCAGCTGTCAAAATGACGGGGAAGTGTCTCGCACCGCAACGCTTACTATGAATGTCTCTCAAAGCTGATATCTAGCGAGTAAGAATGAAATAAAAAATTATGTATGCGGAACATATAATCGAGAGTAATACCACAGACACATTCATAGCCAGGTGTAAATTACTGGATGTCACCTATGCACTCCACCGGAAGCGATTTGTAAACAAAGATTTGTTAACAAGATTTCGTTATTTCCATATTTACATAGCCTAAAGTTAGTTAGCAACAACGCGAAATATTGGAACAACCGCATATGAAATTAATGATGAAGAAAAAGGGTACTCTGACTAAATAAAATAAATATTCATTTATTTATTTTTAGTATTTACTAAGAAATGCATGGTAACTGTTGCTTCATTGAAGTCATAGATACGGAAAAACGATAGAGTGGCTTTACGTACGGTACATGCATTGTTTCTAACATTGCTTTAAAACGGACCCATCTATTACTCTAAAAAGCACGCCGTTTTACCTTTAAAAAATCATTGGATCAGTCCAGCGATAGTTTTTTTTTTTTTTTTGAGTAACGAGTTTTGTTACCGTCTTGCATTTTTTTTTCTTTATATACCAGCGCACTGGCCGCACATGTAAAAAAAAAAAAAAGTCGATATTTCTATAGCAAGAGCCATCATACAGGCCATAGCCTCACTTTCGCCATCTTTATCCGTAAACCTGATTGAAATAGCAACTCCAATGGGAGACCACAGGGAGGCGCGCGGTGATGACGAAGACAAACCCCAAGGAGGGGCCACAGGGAGGTGTGTAAAGGGCCCGGACAAGACGGGCTTACGTCCCCCGCGACCATGCGCCCTTCATCCCTTCAACGGAGCCCGTGGGAGATATGCCGTCCCGCTGCACTACTCTCAGGTCAGACCAGCACTCGCTAGAATTGGGGTGGGACTTGTTCCTTAACAGCCCCAGGTAGAACCACGATGACGGCCACCGTCCACATCAGGGAGAAAAAGGCTACCATACTCTACCCGTCTACCACCCTCTGCAGCCACCATCTACGTCGGGGAGGAAGAGGCCACCGACCATTCCTCATCTGCAGCCTCCGCTGGGAGCAGGACCATAGCGACGGCCACCGTCCGTCTCTCACCTACTGTCCCAGGGCAAGGCAGAACTGTGGTGACGGCCACCATCTGTGCCGGGGAGGAAGAGGCCACCATCCTTTCCTCAACTGCCGCCCCCACAAGCACAAGCAGAACCGCGGCGATGGCCACCGTCCGCGCCGGGGAGGAAACGCCCACCGTCCGTTCCTCATCTGCTGCCTTTACAGGGAGCAGGACCACTGTGACGGCCACCATCTGGGCCGGGGAGAGAACAGCCACCGTCCATCTCTCACCTGCTGTCCCATGGCCTAGCAGAACTGCAGCAGAGCCTCCTGTGCCCATCGGGGAGGGAACGGCCACTGTTCTTCCCTCGTCCATTGCCTCTGTGATGCCCATCAAGGGTAGCATCCCTTGCTCACCTCACCCCTCCAGAGGTCGAGTGGGACACCCCTCTCTCTCTTCCAACAGAGCCAGAGAGCCAGTGGAGGGACAGCTGGGGAGCATCTGGAGCAGCCCCGTAGTGAGCCTGGGGATTCGCTCGCTGCAGCCAACGCCCCTACGTCGCCCCTCGCTGTCAGACTCCCAGAGGAGGAGACACCACAGGCAGCCCCTGACGACCACTCAGCCTGAGAGAAGCCGCAGCCCCCAGTCAGCCAGGGGCGGCCCCAGGACTCCAAGACGAGACCTCCCCAGCCCCACTGCCAAGAAGTCCTCCCCCAGGAGCAGGCGCAGGGAAGTACGCCTGCTCACCCTGTTCAGCCCCAGTCTGGAGGGCCGACCCACACATTGAGGCCCCACCAAGGAATGGCCTCCCTCAACACCACCCAGCAGCCCACCTTCGATGACCCAGCCCCTGACGGCAGTCCCGTGCCTCCTGTGGGAGAGCACATCTGACAGGACCCCTCCCACACCTGGACAACACCTGCAGCTACCCAGTCACCAGTAGCCCAACCCAGATCCTCTGTGTATCAGATAGTGTGTTTGATCTGTATACTGTAGTGTATTGCATCTGGCATTGTATGTCTTTATGGTAATACACGTGTAAGGTTGGTTGACCCAAGGTTTTATGCCCTGTTTCTCTAGTTGCATGCTCTAGACTTGGTCTTGAAGGGAACCCCAGAACCGTCACTCGTGTACAGAGAGCAAGGAGTTTAGCTCTGAACACGTAGCATAACACTTATCAATCTGAGCACATGGTCAATCTCACCGTCATATGAGTTTTTAGCTTGTGTTCATTCCTGTGAATTTGGTCAATGGGGCCAAAGTTGCGCCAGCAGTTACCTGCAAAATTATGAACTTATGGTGCACATATGCAGTGTCTGCGACTGGTGCGCATCGTACAGGCGAACATTGCTATATGTTTATCTTTTTTTTTCTTTTTTTAAAGTAAAATAACTAATGAGTTAAACTATTGCTGAAATTTTCTGTAAGCTACAAATTTCCAATTATTTCCATTGCCAATAATTATCAGGTAATGGTAACATTTGCTCAATGACTAATGAGTTGATTTCTTTGCTCTAAGGAGTTGGCAGATTCGCATTACCCAAAAAAAAAAAAGTCAGAAGCAACGGAAACATTAGATATCATGAAACATATAATCTAAAAAAACACGCAGACATTTACTCGTAAATTATCTAAGGTTTACTACACAAAATAATCCAAACTTTACCTTAATCTTTGACCACAAAAACTCTGGCATAAATTCGTCATTTAGGCTATGTAACTTGTGCACACCATTAAATCTAACCAAACCATGGGCTAACTACCTAAAGTATATAGACTACAACAAGTAAACCCAAAGTATATACACCCAACCCTCGGCTATCACGGGTTCCGCTATAGTGTTTTACCGCTATCACGCATGTATAAAAAACCTACCCAAATTCCTTTAACGCGCACTAAATGCCTGCTGTCATGCATCAGCCTTGTGGATCAAGCGAAAAAAAGCTTGGCCAAGTGGGCGCATCAGCTGACTAACCAAAACATTCAAGATGGTGGAGGATGCTACTCAAGCAGTGACTGAAGAAGTTCATTTGATAAAGTCTATATGCTCAAGTGTGAATAAAACTCCACTATAATACATTAATAACCACTTTTATATACGTGATGATGATGATGGGAGGCCTTATACTTCGTCTTGGCTTAGAGATAGGTGCTTCGTCACCAACACTTTCATAGCGGTTTTACAAACAAACCTATAAACTAGTCACTACAGTATACCCAAAGACTCTCAAATGTTTCATTACTTAACACAATGAATTTGGTGAAGTTCAACCTCCTCATAGAAGTGAAAAAAGTCCACAGTTGGAGCACTTGCAGTACACAGCTGAAGCGGCCGCCATCGTCTTTATTTATAAACAGTGGAGCGCGCCAATAAAGTCTGTACAGTATGCTCATTTTTTTACTATAATATGTTATTATGTGGTACAAAATGGCTATCTTAGGGGTAAATATTGAGGTCATGGCACCAATTAGAATTATAGTATTACCATAAGTTCTTCGCTTCGGCTATCGCGTTTTCGGCTATAGTGCAGCCATGGCGGCATCAATTAGGAGTGATAGCCGAGGGTGGGGTGTAAACTACAAAACATCAACCAACCACATTAGCTTATGGTTAGCTGCTATGTGAGGATGTCCATGTGTATCACTCCAATCTTTCCTCTAGCCTTCCCTTCACCTCTTCCTTCTTTCCATTCTACTCTCCTATGGGGCACAAGGGTTTAAGAATAAATGTAGATAAACCATCAGTGATGATATCTAGGGTTGGTGGCAGTACTGTCGAAGAAGAGGGAGTGTGGCAATGTGTAATTTGCCACAAGGGCGTAGGAAGTAGTACCATCTTGTGTAGTTTCTGTGATAAGTGGGTGCATAAGAGATGTGATGGTATTAGGTAGACTGCAAGGTAATGCTGATTTTATATGTGCAGTGTGTCAGGGAGAGCAGGTGGAGATTGTCAGGCGTGGAAGGATTGAAGTTGCTGGTGAGTCTGTTGAGTGTGTGGACGAGTTTTTTTAATTGGGAGACATGTTATCTGTTGGAGGTGGGGCTGAGTGGTTGAAGAAGTTCAGGGAGCTATTGCCTCTCCTGACATTGAGAGGGCTCTCCCTACATGCTGAGGGATCTTTGTATGCAGCATGTGTTAGGAGTGTAATGCTGTATGGTAGCAAGACCTGGGCTGTAAAGGAAGTGGATATTCGCAGGCTCAAACATACAGAAATGACAATGATTATGTGGACGTGCAGTGCGTCCCTGAGTGCAAGGCCTCGGGGGGCTAGGTTTATATTGGAAGAGTTGAAAGGTAGGATGGGACTGGAGTGTATTGGTGTTGTGAAGAGGAGAGGTAGGATGGGACTGGAGTGTATTGGTGTTGTGAAGAGGAGAGGTAGGATGGGACTGGAGTGTATTGGTGTTGTGAAGAGGAGAGGTAGATTGAGGTGGTTTGGGCATGTGGAGAGGATGAGGGATGGTAACTGGGGTTGCATGGGGTAGATCAAAGAAAGACCTGGTTATTAAGGGACTGATCAGGAAGGCTGCCAGGGATCAAGTGGCATGGAGAGCCACCATTAGGTGACCAAGGCCGACACATGCAAGCACGTTGGAGCCTTCAAAAACGAAACAAAAACGAAACAAGAGAATGACAGGAAAGCCGAAGCCATAGAGTAGAGAATTCCAAAGGTTCAAGTTAAGGAACATGAGAGCAAGATATGTTGTTGTGTACATAAACACAACAGCCACCTTGGCCTTGAAATGAGTATAGCGAAAGTAGGAGGATACGGAAAAGGGTTTGTTGTCAGTCGCCTCACACAGTTGAGACTCGGTGAGGAAGAGAAGGTGAGGTTTAGAGGAGGAGAGATGGTGCTCAACGGTGTGAATATTAGAGGAAAGGCCACGAATGTTGCAGAAGTGAAGAAGTGAGTCAGACAGTGATTCCAGGGATCTCGCTTGGTTGTCACCAGGAGAGAGGAGGATGGAGGGGTCTTTGATGGCCCCCCCTCTCCCCCTGGGGACTCAAGTCTTGGTGATAGGGTGCCATTTTGTAAAATTTTGAACAGGAAGGGTACCATGTAATGAGCATGTAGTTTGGAGATGACAGTCTGAGGAACTTGTACTGGAGTGCATGCAGGCCTACTCTCTGTGTCAAAGAAACACTGAAAAAATTCAGCAAAGGGAGATGGCCAGAAGCTAGTCCCAAGGGCTGATGAAACAGGAGATCCAGCTCTACCTGTCATCAGCTTTCCATCCACCCTGGGAATACAGCCCTGCTTGACTGGTGCTACAGTCTACTCCTTATTCCCCTTCTTGGGTTACTATGCCTCTTTCCACTTTCAAACTCACTGATATAGACTGTTATTCACCATTCTGTCTACATCTATTCTCTTCACATGACCATATCATCTAATCATGCTCTCTTCATCTCTGTTGTCCACAAATTTAACATCCTTACTAACATTTTTCACAGGTCACATTATGCCATATCTTATCCATACTCCACATATATTTCTCTATAACATCTCCACTGACCTAACTCTTGACTATTTTTCAAACTACATCAGTCTCACACACGTTAATGTGGATACTAAAATATCTCACAATATCTTGCAGCTGCCACACTCAGACCTTTGTTTTGTATCAAGGCCTTCATAGTTGCATCTATTCTCCTTCCATGTTACCCTGTGTTTACTTCCTTTGGAGATTCATCTATACTTTCACTGCACCCAGGTACTTAAATTCTCACCATTTCAAATTTCCCCATTCATCAGAACATCACACCTTGAGTCATCTCCTCTCTCAGTAACCATCAGTTTACTTTTATCTACATTCATCACAAAGCATATTGCTTACAGACATCATCAAAACTTTAAACCAGTCTGCAGAGTTTTTGTTCACTATTAGCAACTAACACAGTACTGTATTATTTGCATATAACAGATCCAAGATACTCCATCTTTCACCATTCACTACTCTCCTCATCCCTTTCTCCATAACATGAGTCTGGATTTCTTGAAACTCCATCGTTTCGTTTCGTTTTTGAAGGCTCCAACATGCTTGCATGTGTCGGCCTTGGTCACCTAATGGCGGCTCTCCACG
>JAGKTI010015088.1:7562-20895 GCA_018397915.1 Birgus latro | reverse complement strand
CGATTTATTTATGGATATGGCTGGTTAACACCCTGTTAACCAGCCACGTAGAGCATGGCGATATTACAATGACTTATTAACACGAAGAAGGAGAGTAAGGTTTAATATAAAGAGAAAATCGCTAAGGAAAAAATGCTAGAGAGCTCCTTTCACTGAGAGTAGGGGCCTGGATGAGGTGAGAAAGGACCGAGTGAGGTGAGAAACAAGAGGAGGAGTTAAGTGACGTGGATATATGATGAACAAAGGCCAAATAATGGTGATGGGTAATATGGCTCCATTGACCCCTTTCATGGGATGATTTACCCTTGCTACCAGTGGAGAGTTAATTTACGTAAAACTTTCAATTATTAACAAGTAACTCATTTGAAACTCTAAGTAACTGCCACCTTGTTTGGCAGCAGTAGAATGTTTTTTGTTTTTTTTCTTATTGTTATTTCAGTGGTATCACTTTTATTCCCCTCCAATCGTTCCCAAGAAAAGATGGGACAAGACCAAGAATAATTTTTTCATCGGTCTAGGATGTTCTCTAATACACTTTCCTTCATGGCTTGTTTTACATACCACATATTAGTTTTCTCTTGCGCATTTCCCATACATGTATTCCATAGATAATACTCGTATACAGAAAACTGCTAATTTCTCATTTGCAGAAATTAACTGGTTAGGGAGAGGAGTAATAGAGTCTTCCAAACATTCCTCAAGAGATCGTCAATGATGATTTATCTGTCTGTTTACAGCCAGACGCTATAATCCCGTAAAGGGTGGCCGTTTGTACTTCTGAGTTGGTTGCTTTAGGGAAGGGGCACTAACCCTCTGCCAACCCACTTGTTGACACGTGGGGAACACGTATGGGTCGGTTATAAGGTTACCACTAAGCGTTGTAAATGGTTTCCTAGCTTACAGGAAACCATTTGGCCTGTCACTCAATGTATAGCCACTCATTCATATTTAAAAAAAAAAAATAAGAGAATGCAAGAAGTTGGACGAAGAAATGAGAATCGCTGAGGTGACTAGAAAAAAAAAATAGCAAAGAAAGTTGTTTGCTAACTGTGCGCCAGATATGAGTAAAACAGACCAAGAAATGGCCAGTTTGAACAGGTCTGATAAGGTACAAGAAACCCAATGCAAGAGGGGAGGTAGGAGAAGTGGAAATGGCTGGAGACAGAGGCGCTAGAATTCCTGCTGTAACAACTATTCCCCTCCAACCTTATGTAACAGAGGACGGAAATGGAGCACGAAAATGCGAGTAGGCCTATGAAGAGCATGCCCAATGCCTTCAGGAAAGAAAATTCAAGAACAGAGCGAGGAGAATGATCACAGACAGAGGAAGTAGACACCTCATCGCAAAGAAAATTCCTTGGTAACCGTACACAAGAAGGCGGAAACAGACGAAGAGATAGCCGGAGAAACGCAAGCTTCAAGAAACACAACACAAGGAGAGAATGGGGAGAGCAAGTGAGAATGGCCAGAGACAGAGAAACTGGAGGAGATATATGGTAAAGAAAAATGGGATAAGTTTCGCCATTGGGGTGTTTCTGTCATGCTTAACTCTTGTGATTTGTACGGCTGGCTGATCCCAAGCATTTCTATAGTCGGTCTGTTTTCATCTGACGGAGATGGGCCACTGCTAGAGTTCTAATACTAAGCTACGGGGTGGGGATGAGTCTCCTTGGTTATTATTCAAAGCTAGTCTCGAATCTGAATACACTCGGCCATCAACTTGGATTAAAAGAGCTTGAATATGCGTGCTAAAAGAATCCACGTGATATGACGCTTGGCTGTGAATTTCCTACATTGCATTATATATTTGGTTAGTCACACATTTTCGCTATGCTCGAGAGAAACCCGGGATAGTGACGCTTTGTCCGAGAATAGAAAATACTGTATTTCATTCCAGCCTGCAACGATCGACTATTCTGTGTTCAGCTCATAGAAACTCACTGCGGTCCAAGAGTTTAATCAGCCCTACAGATGGCACAGCTGGGTATTTACAGTGGCCTGGAGGGTGGTCACGTAATTGAATGGGATAGGATGTTTCATAGCACTTCTTTCTTAGTGATTTATTATGTGTATTACACCTTGATTTTGTTTTATGCTATTTTATATATTTTAAGTATAGACATATTTTACCTCAGTAACGTACGAGAAGATAAAACGCTATAGCAGGCAAAGAAAATCGCTGAGGAAAAGGCGTTTCGAACTTGCCGTGGCGACTTGAAATATGGCCAAGTGACAAGGACACCAAAATGGGCCAAGTTGTCCCATCCCCTGCTTACTGTACCGTAGGGCCTTTGAGGGGGACCTGACGGGGGTACAGTCGCCGTATAAGACGCACCCATCTCGGCTTCCAGACCAGGGCTCGAATTCACTGACAAACTTACGATAAATTCCTTGTCGTAACTGTAATTTGTTCTAGCTGAAAGGACAAGGGGATTGCAGAATGTCACTCTATCTTTCGTGCTCCCTTAAAAACAAATAACAGTTAGGAGAAAAAAGATATCTTAAAATATGCTGGAGAATACCCATCCCAGTGAACCCCCATTAATACGGTGACGTGACGCCTGTCGACTATTCTTCAGCCTTGAGAGGTTGAAAGCGATCGACACTAAGCCCTTGAGTACGATGATTTTTTGTTTTTTCTTCGTACAGAAAAATGGTCAGATCAGGAGATACCAATCTTGAAGGAAGGGATCAAGTTAAATGCATAAGTCATGATTAATATTTTTTCCTCCAAGTTCCTTTCATCTTTCCTCTCCTAATTACCTCAACATTGCCCTCACCAGATATCCCGTCTCTTCCTATATGCATTTCCTTTTCCCTCTTCTTTCCACCACCTTTACTTCTTTCTGCCTTCCCCTCCTCCTCCTCTCCCTCCTCCCTCTTCCCTCTCTCATCTTATACCAGAGTCTATTTTCCCATCCGGCGCCTTCCATCTTCCCTCTCTTAATTACTTCCACACTTTCCTCACCGGTTCCCCTCCTTCCTTACACATATATTCTTTATCTTTTCCCCCTTATCTCCCCTGCTTTATTCCTTTCTCTCTCCCTCCTCCCTCCCTTCGTTTCTTCTTTTCTCTCTCTCATATCTTTCTCTCTCCGTTTCTCTCTTTTTCTTTTGTCGGTGAGAGTAAGAACAGCGAAGAAAAAAGTCATCGCACTGGAAGGGTTAAAGGAGATTTTCTAGAAGCCTTATTTCTTTGCCTACCTTTTCTTCTGCCTCTTCCTCCTCCCTCCCCTTACCCCTTCCACCAACGTCCCATCCCTACCGTACCCTTCATCATTCCCTCATTTATCAACAGTGTAACCTCTTTCCTACACCCATAGACCTACCCTCTACCTCTTCTCCATTTACTTTATTGCTTTATTCAATGTGCAGTGGTTTTATGCCTTCCTCCACAACTTCACTAGGTAGAAATAAAGTGAGAATTAGGATTATTTTATTACCTGCATACCTCCCTTCCCTGTAGCCTCCCCTCTAGTAAGCCATCAAGGTGTCTTAGCAGCCTACCATCCTTCCTAAAGACAGCCTCTACATTTTCTTGTTAAACACACCTTAACTAACTGCACTGGAATTTACGCACCATTAGAGAGATACCGAAGCTGGCAAAGATGATAATGATAACGATGATGATGATGATGATGATGATTTCTTGGCCACCTTTTTTTCTCCCCCCCCCCCTCACAACCCCTTCTACCACCTCCAGCACCTCACTTCACCATCCTCTCTTTCCCTTCATTATTTCCTCGTAGACTTTTTTCCTTTTCCTCCCTCCCTTTCTTCAACCTGACCTTCGGCGCTTCACTCCCATCTATTTTTTCCCCCTTCCAGTTTAGTCCTTTATTATTTTAGTTTTCTTCTTCAACGCCTTCTTTATAATTACACTTTTTTTTTTAAGCCAGACAAACAAATACAACTTAGAAGAAATCCTCGTAGTGAACGGGTTTTGAATATATGCATTACCATTTAACCTCGAATTCTTGTCATATAAGGAAGCTCCCTAACGCCTTTTGTTAAGTGTTTTGCTCATAAATCCATCTAATATCGCCATACTCTACATAATTAACGTACACAAGGATATTAACCAATCAGATCCAAGAATAAATCGCTAAGGAAGAGGTGTCAGGGAGCCTCCTTACCCGACCAGGACACGGGACTATCACATATCTCCTGCTAACCTGAATAAGATCGTCTGGAGATAGGATGAAAAAACACGCTACGTCCTCCAGCTTCTTCCCTCACACAGATTTATATTTCAAGTCCGTGTTATCACCTGTGGCCTCTCCTTCACTAACAATTAAGGCTTTCGGACTCCAGCTACTCACTCTCAGCTAACTAAAATCGTTTGGAATCAGCTGAAATAGAAGGCTAAAGTTGTCCTGACCATTAGGGGGTAAATATTCTAAACCTACTATTATTTTTTTTTAGAGTTTCTTGTTATCACGTACCCTCTCCTTCCCTAACACGCAGTTTTTACCTCCAAAGCTCTCAGTATGTTGTACCTTCACGTCCTCCTACATCTCACCCTACTACGTACACGTACCTACCCCAGTTTACATTGGCATTATCATCTATCAATTTCTCTAACTGGTACAGGGGGGGTTCTATTATTCTATAATATCTTTGCTATCTCCACCTCTCAGCCTCTTCCCCCTGCCTTCTAACCTGCTCCTCTCAACCTCTGCCACCGGACTCTCAACTTCCTCCTTTCAACCTCTCCCACCTGCCTCTCACCCTGCTCCTCTCAACCTCTTCCCCCTGTCTCTTACCCTGCTCCTCTCAACCTCTTCCCCCTGCCTCTCACCCTGCTCCTCTCAACCTCTTCCCCCTGCCTCTCATGTTCCCAGTGCCATCTAGACCTCTTCTCTTTCCTCTCCAGCAGATTTCTCCACGACTGAGATTCACAGAGAACACTTCCGCTCACTAAACTCCCTTTCATAACCAAGGTCATATTTTACTTTGCATGAAGGACAAGGAAAGGGCAGTGTAGTTCCTTCCCGTGTTTCTCGTTCCGCCTATGAAATAAAATGTTAGTTGTTGTGAGAAGGAATATGAGTTTGTTTGTGAATCTCAGTTTGTTTACCTTGGCCAGGTGGCGTGTTGGTTCGCCCAGCACTACGACGCGTTTCCCTCTGCTCCCCTCAGTATCTATCTATCCATCTATCTGTCTAGCTGTCTGTCTGTCGATCTCTCTATCCTATATCTTTCTTTTTGTCTGATGCCGCATCTTGTGAGGGGTGGCAGCGACAAAATTGGGGGAAAAAAATAGGTTTCTCTGCCCCTACACACAATAGACGAACCCCAGACAATGCACCACCTTCCCCTACCTGGTGTCGCCGTTTACCTCTTTGTCTTTTTCTCCTCCTTCCACAAATAAATTAATTAAAATCACTAATATTGCGGTCGTAAGGCACTAGAATATTTAACTTAATGTAGATTAACCCCCAGAATATGTTTATTTTTTTTATTTTTTTATTCATCGATAATACCCTCTACTGAAGGAGTTATTAAAGGCTACATATAATCTCTTCATTTCGAAAACGCTTTTCAGTTCTTAATGAAATCGGTGAAACGTAGCAAAAATAATACGCCATCATATTAACAAGGTCTACATGTACAGTATTATTAGACAGATGCGGGAGCTTCAGGGCCCAAATAGGAGGCTTTGAAAAAATCGCTAAGTATTCGGGCATGAAGCAGAAGCATGAGGTGGCGCTCAGGTCTACGGCAGTAAAGCCCCTCTATTCCAAAAAACGTTAGGGAATACCAGACGGGCAGGACCGCTCTGCGAGATGTTCAGGCGTCTAAAAATCCTGAATAATGGTAGACAGATACTCTTAACTCAGGATATTATCATATTTATTGGTAAAATCTCTAGACATCTTGCACTCAGAGATGTAAAATGTGAAATCGCAAATGTCACAAAGGTTACCCAGAAGATGAGAATTTTGTAAGGTGTAAAGATATGTAGAATATGGCGAGAATGTTAAAAGAAAGTTGTGGAAGCGCAGTGCTGAAATAGCGTACCAAGTCATATGCTTAAAATCTTCGTGGCGTATGGTCGACAGTGCGGAAATGTGCCACAAGCCAGACGTCAACACGGAAGTCACCCGTCTGGCAGCGCAGGGGGTCCACCTCACACGTCACCAAAATGTCTGCCCCACAGTCTAACGCAGCGGCGGCGGGAACACAGGAATAACAGGGAATGTGTGTCAGAAAAATGGCTGCATGACTCCACGCCGCGGCCGCTGCTCGGGGACGTCTATGACAAGGGCTGAGCCATATGTGAATCCATGTAAACACTGGATGACCCGGAATTATCATAGTTTAAGTAACTGATCAAAGGTGTCGTACCGTGAGGAAAGTTAGCTCATGAGTTCCTGCAAGTATGAGTAAACGAGGCAGAGACAAACGAATGAATAAACTCCACAGATTCCAATAATTCGGTCTTATTTACTTTTCAGCTAACAACAAAAATTATATCCCTCAGAGTCCGCCGCACAAGCACCGACTGACCCCGCAACCCAAGAGTCCCGAAAAGAAACGAGGGGAGATGCGGTACTGTCAGTTACGTAGCCTCAGCGAGATAAATTACAGACGATAACTACCCGTCCCTTATAATTTCTGGGAGTCCAGCATGGCCCAAGACAAGGGAGACTCGAGGCTAGATTACCGTAGTACAAGTCAATTAAGTACACGTCCCTGGAATCGTTGCACAAATGAAAGCTCTGACTTCCTCCTGGATTTGAACCATGACTCGTTAGTACACGGCTCACTCCAACCAGAGCTGTGTCACTGTAATACTGGGGAAAAAAAAATGATATACCCGTGTCGAAATGGAGAATACAAATAACAAAACCAGAAAGAAAAGAAAATAATAGGAAGGAAAGAAACAAGCCAAGGGACCCGAAACAAATGCAGTCCAGAAAACGATGCTGGACTGTTGAACGAAATCCTATATTTTTTAAAGTCTGATGCGTACCGACTCTGCTTCTTTGCTTATTAAGTCTGACAGGGAGACACAGTGTGAACACCACAAGAGAATAAAACATCATGCAGGGATCATGGAAAAAATATAACACGAAATAAATACGACAAAATAAAACAAAGTAAATACCATGCGAAAATAATGCACGAATTAAATATCACGAGAAAATAAAGCACATATTAAGTACCACGAGAAAATAGGGCAACAGGCAAAGGACCTTAAGAAAATGAAACATCCTGCTTAAACAACTAAGAAAAAACACAGAGAAAAAAACACACGAGAAAAAGCACCAAGCATAAACCAAGAGAAAAAGAGACCACAAGATAAAACACCCTGCAGAAGACCATGAGATACTAAAACACCAAAGCCAACACCAAGAAAAAATAAAACACCAAGCCAAGACCACGAGAATATAAAACAGCATGAGGAAATAAAACGGCAAGCAAAAGCCAAGGGAAAAGTAAGCTTGTGTTTTATCGCCGCTGAGCCAAGAGAGGACGGGTTCACCATTTGTTGTGACAGGTGAGGTTGACAGGTGTGGGGCAGGCGGCGAGACAGGAGAGTGGGAGTGAGGGTGAGAGGATATAGAGGGCAGGGAACGAGGAAATGAGGAGGTGGATAGAGAGAAAGCGGGAGGGAAGGATGAAGGAAATGGGGTTGGGAGGAGAGGAGAGGAAAGGGCGCAAGGGGCAGTGGACGGAGCGGATGAGTGGAAAGGAAAGGAGAACTGGGGAGAGAAGAGACCGAAGGAGGGGGTAGATGTGAGTGGACAGGAGGGAGAAGGTGGTGGGCTGACATGTTTGAGGCAGGAGGAGAGACAGAAATGAGAGAGGTTACAAGTGGAAGGGGAAGGATGAGAGAATGGAAAGGAGGGGAAGGATGGATGGCTGACAGGAGTACGGGTGGGCAGCTAGACAGAAGAGAGGGGGAAGGGGAGCACTGGGGGCAGGTGGAGGTGGAGACGAGGATAGGAAGATAAAGAAGGAGGGCCGCCATGCAGGAGGGGTGGTGGCAGTGAATGGTAAGGGAAGGGTCGGGGATAGACAAGGTAGGGAAGGGGAAACTGGGGGGAATGATAGACAAGGAGAGGGGTTGATGGGCAGATAAAAGAGAACGACAGGGGAGAGAGGGTAGGGAAGAGGGAAAGAGAGTAAATAGAGTGAGACAGGTAGACAGGAGGGTGGAGGGAGAATGGTAGAAAGGAGGGTGGAGGGAGAAAGGAAGACAGGAGGGTGGGGAGATGGGGAGAACAGAGGCTTCGGGAGAAAATGATGGCAGCAGTGAGCCAGGGAAGGAAAGATGGAAGGGCGAGGGATGATGATGATGATGATGATGATAAGATTTGCCACACGGGTGAGGAATGATGGCAGAATAGAAAGGATGAGAGACTAAATCTGAGGTTGAGGGATGATACAGAGGGAAGTATAGAGAATGGGAAGGAATATGTGAGATTACGGTAAAACATGGAACCGGTTAAATTGGGATTTAAATATTGGAAGATATTGAAAGGACTAACTCTCTGTCTCTCTCCCTCTCTCTCTCTATCTATCTATCTTTCTCGATCGTATGGGGTGAAAATCTCATCAAGTTAATATTCGATAAGGAAACATGGGAGAAGACGGAAGAAGATACGCAGACCCAAAAGAGAGGATTATGCAAACAGCCAGAGTGTTATGGGGAAGGGAGGAGAGACGCTAAATCTGACAGCGTGTGATATACTGAAGAGGCAGGAACTGAATTAAATGTGTGAAGACAGAGCGGTATCATCATTATCATCATCATCATCATCATCATCATCATCACCCTCTTTCCCGCTGCAATAAATGGGGTGGAGAGGAAGAGGACAATTAAAACCGAGAAAATAGAAGAGAGAGAGAGAGAGAGAGAGAGAGAGAGAGAGAGAGAGAGAGAGAGAGAGAGAGAGAGAGAGAGAGAGAGACCACCAACAAAGTGTTGAGCAAAAATGGGCCACATCCTCATCTACCCAGCCAAGAAAGCCTCCGAAATACTAGGTAGCAAAATATAAAATAGTTGGACAATAATAGATCACACTAAGGAGACCCGTCTTGATATGCTCACGTGGCAGTAGAGGAAAAACGTTGAATTTGAGAGACAGGGGCTGGGACAGGAAAGTGACAGGGAGAACGCGGTGGCTTGGGAATGATCAGGGTGAAGACAAAAAAGGCAGAAAGGAGAGTGAGTGACAGAAAGTGAGAGAGAGAGAGAGACAGAAACATAAAATTTATAAAGAAAAGGAAAGGTGAGCTGAGAGAAGACAGAGGTGAAACATGAAACGAGGAAGGGAAAAAGAGAAAAATATATGAAACAAGGTGACGTACCTGATGAAGCAGAGAAGGGGGGAAGATGAGAGGCTGACACATGAAAAGAGGAGGAGGAAGGAAGCAGGATAAAGCTGACGAGTGCCTGATAGTGAAGAGAGGGAAAGGAAGTAAGCAGGACGAGAGGAAAGACAGTGTTAACCATTTCAGTGAGGGTGAGAAAAGAAGTGTGAAGAGAAAGTGCAGCTTGAGGAACGATATGTATGATTATAATAAAAATAATGATGATGATAGAAATAATAATAATAATAATAATAATAATAATAGTAATAATAATAAAGGAGGACTGAGTGCAAGATGGCTGATGAATTAAACGTGAGGTGAGACTGGGAATGGGGAAGGAACGTGCGAGACAGGTGTAATCGTAGTTGAAGGAAAGGATGCAAGATAAAGAAAATAAGTAAATAAAATTGAAAAGGTACAGTACTCGTTAAATTAAAGGATATGTGAGCTGGGCTACAAAGGTGAGAAAGGAGATGCAAGTATATGAAAGAGAAGAAACCTTGAAGGAAGTAGAGGAAAAAATATATCCTTTAATAACATCATTCATATCACAGTGCAACAAGATTATCCCCAAAAGTATTGAAATATATATAAATGAGGCAAATTCCATAGCTCACATCAGTGCACGATATCAGGTACAGAATTACTTGTACACGATAAATGACAATTATTACATTCCGTTCCGTTGTATCTTCTTATATTTCTCATTCTCAAGTAAGCAAAATTTAAATAGACACTAAAAGCCATCCAGCTGTGCAGTTGTTGAAGGTACGGTCGGGGATAAAAAGTCTTGTCACTTCTGTATTTTTATTTTTTCATGGATTTTGAAAGTGTATGGTGATTTTTCAGCCGACACTGATGACTTTCTGCAGCCACAGATCAATGTTATCAGTGTCGGCTGCTGCAGGTGCATCATACTGATTTCCAAAGTCCATGGAGAAAAAAGCAGGACAAGCGACAGGACTTTTATCCGCGACTGTGCAGGGAAACAAAAATACAATTTCCTCCACATATATGACAGCTTATTGTGTCTGGTAGTAATGGAGTATTCCTCTCTAAATAAAGATACAGATTTTATCATAATATGTTCATTCGTAATTTTAAGAATTTCTTTCAAGTTACTGGATGTCTTGTGACCAACTCTGAAACGGCTAGACGTTCCATGTGTCGTAAAGGCCAGAGGAAAATACACATGTCTTGATCCGTGAAAGGGAGAGGCAGGAGGATGACAATGGGCTGGAGGCACACACTGAGAAGAAAGGTGAGATGGGGGGGGAGGGGCAGGTGAGAAGGAGAGAGCAGCAGAGGCGAGAAAACAGGGAAAAAGGAAGGTGAGGAAGGAGAAAACTGGAGCGTGAGAGGGAGGGGCGGAGTGGTCAGGCGAGAGGCAGAGGAACAATAAAAGAAGAAGAAGAAGAAGAAGAAGAAAGCCGAAGTAGCCTAGCCTGACTGGTCCTTGCAAGGCAGTTCGTGAAAGGGAAGGTGACTAGACTATATGAATAAGACAAGGACAGCAGAAAAAGAAAGAGGAAAGGAAGAAAAACAAGAAGGAAAAAACAAGCGTGTGACAGGAACGAGGAGGGTGAAAGGGGCAGAGGAGAAAGGTTTAAAAACGAGGGTGGCAGGAGGTGGGAGCTGGGTCAGACAGGGCGGAGTAGGGGTAGAGGTAAAGGAGGATGTAGGCAAGGAAGGAGAGGTGAGGCTGGGGGAGAGGGCAGATGGGAGAGATGGGATGAGTGGAAGGTAAACAGGGAGGGTGATAGGTAAAGGTTGGAGTGATAGCGGGGTGAGGGAGGGCTGGGTCAGGGGGGAGGGGCGAACAATCTGACCTAATCTAACCAGGAATAACTAACCCTACTTTACCTAACCTAACTTAACCTAACTGGACCTAACCTAACCTAATCGGAAAGGCAAGAGGTAGGGTACTGATGTAAGAATTAGGGGGAGGGGGAGGTTTAGGAGTGTGACAAGTAAGTGACGGTGGAAGAGGGGGAAGAGGGATGGAGAAAAAAATTGTGCTGGGGAATGCCCGTGGGGAGGGAGGGCGTCAGAGAGTTAAGACAGGTGCGTGAGGAGAAACATCTGGTTGGTGACGTGTGAGTAAGGTAAGAGGCACAACTGAGAAAATGTTGTCCCCGCCACACCCAAACACGCCCCCCTACCCCAAACCCACCTCCCTTCCCCAGGCAAGCACGCCCTTCCACCCCCACACCCTCCCTCCTACCCCACGCCCTCATCTTCCGCTTCTCACTTAGCCACGCCATCCCACGCCCACTCTCCACGCCCCTCACCTCCCCCGCTGAAAATAGATATACGTTCACTAGGCACAAGCAACAGATCATCATGACTCACATCGCATCTCTTAGTCATTTTCTTTTTTATTCTTTTCCCCCATTTTTTTCTGCTGCTCTTCTTTCTCTTCTGTTTCTTGTACTTTTTATCTTCTGTAATTCGTATTTTTTTTTTCACCCTTCTAATTCGTGTGCTCTCCTTGATGTTTTTAATGACAATTCTCCTCTTATAGAAGTTCTTTGTCTTCGCATCGTCATCTCTGCACTTCCTTCTTATCCTCTACCCATCTTCTAAACTTACTTGTTACTAAGACTCATTATATTACTCTCCTCTCCTCTTCCACTTTTACCCTTCGGTCTAGAATTCTATTTTCATGGTTTTCGTATCAATCAACTTTTTTGTTTAGTTTCTAAGGCTCTTTTCCGGACTGAAGGGGTTATACCGCAGTCTTCTTTAATCCTCCCACCACTATGGTTGATTAAAATAGTTGAATAAAATCTAGATAAAGCTGAAAAATTACACGGTGATCCTTACATAATGCTCCACTTGAATTCCCCCGGGCGATTCCTCTTGTGCTGTGGGGACGGCTCGGTTAGTGTTATTAGTATCTACCCTACATCATGCACCCCTTCCTATACTCCCACTACCACAACCACGCCCAGACTAGCCGACTGAGCCTTCTCCATAACACATAAGATGCTGTAATGTGAGTTTCTGGTGGAGCGTTATTTACGGGCCACCCTGCATAATGAAGAAGGCGGACAGCACTCAGAAACAGGAACAGGAAATGGACAGCACAAGCAGGAACAATGAACAAGGTGCCTAGTAATTCAGCGGAACTATTTCGCTATACCTCACCTCGGTCCACAACCTCTCAATACAATAACAGAGGCTACACAAAGGTCCCCCACGATCCATTTTCTTTGACAATGCCTGAACCTGTTTGTGTCCTGCTTGGATGCTTGCAGATAATAACAAGAAAATAAAACAAACTCAAACTTCAGAGCAGCTAGAATAGAAATGTGTTTATGGGTTCAGTCACCTTAGTTCATGTCAACTCACTGGATCCCATTTTACTCCAAATTACTTCATACCTCACTTCATGTCACCATCTCAGTTTTTCCTCACCCCCCTGCCCTTCTCTCTGCCGTACTTCACTTCATCTGTTTCCACCTCATTTCATGTTACTTTACCTCACTTGCCTTCTCTTCATCCCTTCCCAGTCCACTTCTCTGCCTTCCCAAAGCCATTCCACCGCACTCCAATCCATTCCACCTCACCTCATCTCACGTAACTTCACATTATCTTATACCTCACGTCACCTCATCTCACGCAGTCTCACCTTATCTTACCTCAACTCATCGCATCTCATATCACCTCACCTTACCTGACCGGGTTTGTACACTGGTCAGGTGCAACAGACTAAGCTCCATCACTGTGCTGTATTCATAGGGAGACAAGACCAGACCTTTGGGGATCATAAAGTAAGAGATGAACGAGTGCTTAGGTAATGATTATACTCGTACCCAAAGACAGACACACACACACACACACACACACACACACACACACACACACACACACAGTCACTAATCACCCCACTAACAAGGCTGGAAGGCCCGGCTGCCACAAGCCATTGCCGTCAACCCTAATAACACCAAAATGACAATTAATTCCCGGGTTGTATCTCCCCCGGCCTGTCCGCCACTGACAC
>JAGKTI010015087.1:6332-20895 GCA_018397915.1 Birgus latro | reverse complement strand
AGGCAACCATTCAGATTGTGTGCTGTTGTTTCCATTTCTTCCAGAGTTTGAATCATTTCCATTTGGTGCTTGAACTTGTTCATCCTGCTCTTCATCTGTTTCAGAATCACTTTCTTCGGAGAGATCATCATCTGGATCATCTGAATTACTGACAAAAAAATCTGAATCATCTGAATCATCAGATGAAGTATGTGATTGTCCTCCGTAAAAGACAGCCGGGTTCATTTCTGTTGAGAGGGAAAAAAAGACATTATTATCGGTTTTCCTATGCACATTTTATCAAAATTTAAGTTATTGTATCAATACTAACTCAAATATACATCATAAAACTACACCAAATTGTGGAACATGAATATATCATCATATGCTATAACCCATGCCTGGCACATTGGTGTACCAATACGCGATTGAAGGGAAAAAAAATTACTGGTCCGCGATTCGGTATATATTTGTACCATGGATTTTTACGCTCTATACTACAGGCCACGCTCTCACAATGATACATACCTCCTCTCTCTGCAAAAGTCCAACGGACACTGGAATGGTCGGGTAATGAAGGTTACGTGGTACGGGCGAGTGTGCTCCTAACGCTTCCCATCACGTCCTCAACCACACCACAACGCTCCTTCACTTCCTCATTTGTTAGTCTGTCTCTCCATGTGACTCCACATGCTCCTCTCAAATAACTCATTTCCACTGCTCTCACTCTTGACTTCTCTCCTTTCAACAGGGTCCAAGCTTCACTTCCATATGTCAGAGTTGGTATCACAATACTGTCATGTAACAACTTTTTCACTTCCATGCTCACCTCCCTGTTTCTTATCACTGCTTTCAACGAACCAGCAACCCTCCTTCCCTGCTGCACCCTTTTGAGCACTTCACCCTCCAGACTTCCATCCTTACTCATCACACTGCCCAAGTACTTAAATTCACTCACATTCTCCATATCCTTCCCATCCAATCTCACTGTACATTCACTGGCTTCACTTCTCTCGAAGACCATCACTTTACTCTTCCCTACATTCACCTTTAGATTCCGTTTCTTACACACTCTCCCAAACTCATCTGCCAAGCCTTGCAGCTCCCCTTCATCTTCGCTCAACAACACAGTACAGAGCTTCCTCCAACTTTGCAAGAATATGGTCGACAAAAAACCTCGCAAAATCGAAATTCGCAAAGTTTAAACAATTAAATATATGCATTAAAGGTAAATTGGTTGACATCACCCGAAGGTAAGCACTTTTTCCCACTCTTTCTCTCGACTCTACCTCTTAATTTTATGATGATAAATGAAACAAACATGGACTGATGTATTGTACAGTAATATTATTATGAAAACATCATAGGTAAGAAACATAAAAAAGAAAAAAATTCATATTTACACTGATGTGAAGACTGGCGTGGTGTACGGGACTGGTGGCGGGGCAAGGCTTGGGTGCGACTACTGTGGTGTAAACAAACGTGGCGGGGCGGCAGAACACAGAACTAGGAGGCACAGTATGCCCAGCGAACCACGACGTCACTACTCCGCGTGGCAAAAGTAGTGCGGGAAGACGACTTTCCCACCACTCGACCTCGCAAAGTGTGTGATCGCTCGCAAAGTTCATAAATGTTAAAAAATAAATGACTTGGAACTACCTCGCAAAATTGGTGATTCGCAAAGTTAAAGTTCACAAAGTTGAAGGATGTACTGTATCATCTGCAAACAACAGTACGGGGAGTTTCCAAACACTGCCCTCTCTCACTAGGGCTGCTCCAACATCCACTGCCCGACCTTGTATCTCTTTTTTAACCCCATCCATATACAGATTGAACAACCATGGAGACATGACACATCCTTGTTTCAATCCAACCTTCAAATGGAAAGATTCACTCAGTTTGCCATCCACATGCACTGCAGCCTTAGCACCCTCATACATACTCTTCACTGCCTTCAACAACTTCCCATCCACTCCATATATTCTTAATACCTTCCCCAAACCATGTCTATCCACCCTGTCATATGCTTTCTCCAGATCCATGAAGGCTGCATACAACTTCTTGCCCTTCTTTAGAAACTTTTCCACTAAGGATCTAAGAATGAATATCTGGTCTACACAACCTCTTCCCTTCCTAAAACCTCCTTGTTCTTCTCCAACTAATTCCTCAGTAATTTCCCTAACTCTGTCAATAAGTATCCTACCATATACTTTTCCTATTACACTGAGAAGGCAAATGCCCCTATGATTACCACACACTGCTTTTTCTCCTTTTCCTTTGTACAGAGGAATACTTATACCTGACTTCCAATCCTCCGGGACTCTACCCTCCTCCCAAGCCAATCTGCACACCTTCCACATCCATTCTGTTACTATCTCTCCTCCATGCTTCAGCATTTCACCACTCAAAACGAATTAAAAGTAAGTTTGTTAATCTTCTTTTAATATGTAGTATACTATCTTATTACTGAAGAAATATGATGTGATAATAATGGTTAATGGAGGAAATTAGGTATATACCTGAAGGAGTCAGGACCTTATTAATTATTTTAGGTAAGAAGTTTGCCCCTCGGATAGCGATTTCATGGATAGCGGCCATTTTGTTGGACTAATAAGATCACAATCCAAGGGGCCCCACTGTACAGTAATCTCTCCAATATCCAATGTAGTGGTCTTGTCCGGATATTGGGCCCTGAAGTTCCAGGACCGGTCATTCCGGACCCTAACCTAACCTAAATCAGAAAACCACCTACCTACCTCCCTACCAGACATGCATAGCACTTATTTAAGACCCTAGTCACATAAATAATGGACACAAAGCATGAATTAATCGAATTTTATCCCAAAATAATGATTTTGAGGTGGGTATGGCAGAGATGTTCACCACTTGACAGCATAGTGAATGTAGGTAACAGACATGAAAATCACTAAGAAAATCACCTTTCTCAGCCTGTGCATTCAAATATGGGACACAAAGCATGAAATAAATGAAATTTAACCAGAAAAATTATGATTTAGAGATGAATATGGGAAATAGCTATGCACACCAGCTGACAGCATAGTACACGTAGGTAACATACATGATAATCATTAGGAAAATCACCTTTTTCACAGCCATTGTACTCAAATATGGGACACAAAGCATGAAGTAAATGAAATTTAACCAGAAAAATGATTATTTAGAGGTGCGTATGGCAAATATGTTCACCAGCTGACAGCATAGTGAACGTAGGTAACAGACATGATAATCACTAGGAAAATCACCTTTTTCACAGCCTATGCACTCAATTATGGGACACAAAGCATGAAATAAGTGAAATTTAACCAGAAAAATGATGATTTAGAGGTGAGTATGGCATATATATTCACCAGCTGACAGCATAGTGAATGTAGGTAACAGACATGATAATCACTAGGAAAATCACCTTTTTCACTGCCTGTGCACTCAAATATGGGACACAAATCATGAAATAAATAATATGTAACCAGAGATGAGGATTTAGAAGTGATTATGGAAAATATTTGGCAGTTGACAGTGTATTTACATGTCCGTGGTGGCTGTTACGAATATTACCCCGCCTCTAAGGTTCTGACAGTGGTGAAAATGCTCTTGAAGCATGTACAGTAATCCAGTGTTGAACTGCACTTAATCCTTAGCATTGTGAATTATGATTGTTTAAACAAAAACAAACAGTACCGCCAGCCATCCCCACAACCGCTTACTCATGATGGCAGCTGAGAGAGAATTGGGGGGAGGGGAAGGGGAGCCTGGGGAGGGAGAGAAGCCCACACAAACACAGCTGTTCGGTTCCGTGCGCCAAATTCAAACTTACGGGTCGATTTTTTTTTTTTTTTTTTTTTTTTTTTTTTTTTTTTTAATTTTTTTNTGGGTTCTAAACGTCCCAGCCAACGACGTCCGGACAGTGGGGTGTCCGGATAGTAGGGTGATTACTGTACATCAACTTAATCATCTCGTTTACATAGACTGCTTGCCTTAACTTGAGTCTGCTACCTTCCTTCTTTTTATTCCCTGTTGGTTATATTCCACTTTTGCACCTGCAATCCAATTACTGTGTAAAAAAATTTACTCTTCCTGTGATCCTTCCTTATTCTTTGTTTTTAGCTCCTCCCCCTTCTCCTTTAGTATCCCCAATTCCTCTTGAGTTAGTCATCTTTTTATCCATAATTTTTTAAATTCCTCTTTTTCCATGAGTTTGTTTGCATTTTTTAGTATTTCCTCCACAGTGTTCACACTCTGGAAGGTTACTTTTAGGGGCCTTGACTTATTTCTCTCATATTTCCCTAACCTTTTGTGTCCCTCAGTGCCTTTATCTCAGATTTCCTCTGATACTTCCTTCAATATGCTCATTATTTTTGGCATCTCCATTTTGTCTCTTGAAATTTTGTTTTTCAATTCTTCTTCATTTATACCAATGTTTACTATAGATTTGTTGATATCAGCTGAATCTTTGACCAATTTTGGGTTGTTTTTTATTATTTCTTACACTTTCTTTCCGATGCTTTTTTCTTAGACTCGTTTCTAAGTCTTTCCTTACTTTCACCGTTTCAGCATACGTAGTTTCCACATCAGCTTTGTAACTTTGCATCACTTTGTTCACCTGGATTATCTTCTGTCAGACTGCTTGCTTGCTTAATTGTCTCTGTATAATTTCTGAACTCCTCTGTAATACTCTCATGGTTGATAACTGTACTTGCCATTTCACTAATTTTCCTTCTAAGTGAACCCACCTCAACTGACAGCTTGTCTGTTATTGTATCTTTTGTTTAAACCTTTACTAATTTTTCATTTTCTTCCTTCTGCATGTGCAATTGCTTCTTTCATTTATTTCACTTTGAAAAGCTTTCTCCAGTTTATTCACTTTCTCTACTAGTTTGTTATATACTGTACTGTATTTCCCTTTCAGTCAGTTCTTGGTAGAAATCATCATCCTGTTTTCCACCTTTATCCCTTTTCTTAACTCCTTCCCTATTCACTTTACTAAAGATGGTGCTCATCTTGTGGTATTACTTAGAAAGATTCTACTTATAAGTATGCATCTCCTTGCTACTCGCCTGGTGATAGACGACACTCAGCTGATGATGCGTTGATCAGCAGACTCTTACACTAATTGGTTGTATTTTGTTATTTGGACAACACTTTTGCTTATACTTGCTCCACTATATTAGAACACCATTTAGTTTAACCTAGTACAGAGCTCGATTCATATAAAGATACTATATATTTAGGTGTGGCCAGTTGTGGCCAAGGGTGGCCAGTGCAGAGCAAGGAGACAGACGTGTTGACTCTGGTGTTGCTTGTGTGTGTGTGTGTGTGTGTGTGTTAAACTATGACCTGATTATCTTCTTGATGGATTTAAAATGTCATGGAAATGCTTAATTTAGATGATATGAGATATACAGTCCATCAGTTTTTTCATGCAAATCATGGCAAATGACAGCTAGCCTTGTCAGGCATTACTGGCAGGTTGATGCAGTTTCATAGTCAATCCATCAGTAATCATATTGTTCCTACTAACCTGTCCTAACCCAGTATGGCAACCTGACAAATTCAAACCTAGCTCAATTAGCCTAATCTAACTAACCAGTACAATTTGGGAATGAATGGGCTTTGAGTCTAAATCAGCCTAATAATGCCAACATCAGTGTCAACAAACCTAACTTGGTGCTCTTAGTAACACAAATGTTAGTTCCACAGAATTCTAGTGACATTAATGAAATATACAGTTATGAAAGTTAATCCATGTAATGAATATTTCACCATTTTAATGAAAGCTTCTGCATTTTTTTTTTCTTTTTTAACCTCAGAAGTTAGCAAGAATTTACTCGGAGAATAATTTAAGGATGACCAGTACCATATTAGCTGTTCTTTTGAGCTGAGGTTAGGTTGTATTTCAGGGATCACATTAATCATCATTACCATCTCATGGAATGTGAGAGGAGTGAATGATGAAGTGAAAGAGAGAGAGATTGTTCAGGTGCTTGAGGATGCAAGAGTGGATGTATGTGGATTGACTGAAACTAAATGAAAAGGTGAAAGGGTGAGAGAATGGGAATATGGTTTAGGAATATGTGTGGGAGTTAATGAGAATGAGAGGGCAAGAGAGGGAGTATGTATGATGATAAGCAAGAAGAGAGTATGGAACAGTGGGTGCAAGGATTGTATGGGTGAGGATGAAAGTAGGTATACAAGCTTGGGCGATTGTATGTGCGTATGCGCCGACAGAGGACCGAGTGGCAAGAGTGAAAGATGAGTTTTGGGCAAGTGTGGAAGCATGTATGAACAAGTTTGAGAGGAGTGAGAGAGCGTTTTTGATTGGAAACATGAATGGCAAAGTTGGGAATGTACGAGTGGATGGAGTGGTTGGTCAGTGGGGTGTGCCAGCAGAGGTGGATGGGAATGGTAGTGCTTTGGTGGACATCTGTGCTGGTAAGGGGTTGGCAATAGCCAACACCTAGTTCCGGCATAAGATGATCCACAGGTATACATGGAGAGTCATAAGGAGGATGAATGGTGAATTTGTAGAACAAAAGGCAATGATAGATTACATGTGTGTGGATGAGCGAATGAGAAGACAAGTGTTGGATGCAAGAGTGTGGAGAGGGTGGGGGAATGGAATCTCTGACCATCACTTAGTAATGACCAAGGTAAGGCTGGAAAGAAAGTGGGTGAAGCGACCAAGGGGAAGACAGGAGGAAATAGCTCCTATGAGAAGAGTGGAGAAATTACAAGAGAGTGAGAAAATGGCAGAGTATAAGAGCATAGTGGAAGAAAGATTGGGAAGGTATGAGTTAGAGCAGGTGGAAGGGGTGGAAGACGTATGTAAGATTTTCACGGAAGAGATAGGCGCAGCGTGTGAGATGGTTTTTGGAATGAGGAGATGCAGGGGTGTGCAAGGGACAGCATGGTGGAATGATGAGGTGAAACGAGCTGTGGTACAAAAGAAGAAGGTATATAGTGAATGGCTAGTGAGCAGAGGTAGGGGAGAAGATGAGAGAGAGAAGAGAGAGGTAAATGTGAGCTGGAGAAGAGAGGTGAAGAGATTGGTGAAGGAGAGTAAGAAGAAAGTGCATGAGGAGTTTGGGAGGAATCTGAGTGTAAAGTGGAGAGAGTGTAAGAAATTGTTTTGGAAGGAGGTAAAGAAAGTAAGACAGTGTGAAAAGGGAAATAGTAGGGGAGTGAAAGATGGGAATAATAGATTGCTGGTGGAGAAGAGAGAGAAATTGAGGAGATGGAAGGAACACTTTGAGGATTTGTTGAATGCAGAGAGTGAGAGCAGTGCAAGTATAAATGGTTGGGGAATGGCTGGGAGAAGAAGAGGTGAGAGGAGGGAGGAAGAGATCAGTAGGGCAGAAGTAGTGGAAGCAATGAAGAAGATCAAGATGGGAGAGGCCCCAGGAATTGATGGAGTGTTTGGTGAAATGCTGAAGTATGGGGGTGAGATTGTTGTGGAATGGATGTGGAAGTTGTGTAGATTGGCTCAGGAAGAGGGAAAGGTTCCAGAGGACTGGAAATCAGGTATAATTGTTCCTTTATATAAAGGAAAAGGGGAGAGTGAAGTATGTGGTAACCATAGGGGTGTTTGCCTTAGTGTGACTGGAAAGATATATTGTAGAATACTTATTGACAGGGTTAGGCATATAACAGAAGAGTTAGTTGGAGAAGAACAAAGGGGATTTAGGAAGAGAAAAGGGTGTATAGATCAGATATTTGTTCTAAGATGTTTAGTGGAGAAGTATCTAGAGAAGGGAAAGAAAGTGTAAGCTGCCTTCATGGACTTAGAGAAAGCTTTGAGTATGTACAAAGGAGCTAGGGCTACTGTGCGAGTGGATGGTGAACTGAGTGAGTTCTTTGATCTGAATGTGGGGCTGAAACAGGGTTGTGTGATGTCTCCATGGCTGTTTAATATATACATGGATGGGTTGTAAAGGAGGTGCAAGGTAGGGCAGTGGATGTGGGAGTGGCTCTAATGAATGAGGGTGAGATGAGGAAGATTCCGGTGTTGTTGTTTGCTGATGATACAGTATTGTTGAGTAAAGATGAATGGGAGTTGCAAGGTTTGGTGAATGAATTTGGGACAGTGTGTAAGATGAGGAATCTGAAAGTCAATATAAACAAGAGTCAAGTTATGGTGTTTGAAAGGAATGAAGTCACAGAATGCACAATGAGGTTGGATGGTGATGATATGGAGAATGTGAGTGCATTCAAGTACTTGGGTAGTGTGATGAGTAAGGATGGAAGTTCTGGGAATGAAGTACTTGAAAGGGTACAGCAGGGAAGGAAGGTTGTTGGTTCACTGAAAGCGGGGATGAGAAATAGGGAGGTGAGTATGGAAGTCAAGAAGTCACTGCATGATAGTATTGTGATCCCTACCCTGACGTATGGAAGCGAGGCATGGACCTTGCTAGAGGGTAACAAGTCAAGAGTGAGAGCAGTGGAAATGAGTTACTTGAGAGGAGCATGTGGAGTGATGTGGAGCAACAGGTTGACGAATGAAGAAGTGAAGGAACATTGCGGGGTGGATGTGGATGTGGTTGAGAAGATTAGGAGAAGTACACTGAGGTGGTTTGGACATGTGGAGAGAATGGAGAATGAAAGACTGACTAAGAGGGTGTATGTAGGTGAGGTGGAGGGAGGGAGAGGGAGGGGAAGACTGAGGATGAGGTGGGGGGATGGAGTTGAGAGGTATATGAGGAAGGGGGGAGTGAGCTGGTTGGAGGGTAGGCAAATGGTGGGTGACAGAGTGACTTGGAGGCATTTTGTCTTTGGCCACCCTTTGCAGGATTAGGGCGTTGGGCTATAGATAGATAGACCATCTCATTATTATTCTGTCAGCTTAGTGGCTTGTTACATCCCCCAGTTTTGATGTCAGAATGAATACAGCAGAAGGTAAAAGTCTTGTTTCAGCCAGTTCATCTGTCTATCTATCTATCGTTGCCAGATGCCACAATCCTATATGGGGTGGCCATTGGACATTGAGTTATTTGTTTTACGGGGAGGGGCACTAACCCTCCACCAGCCAATTGTTGACACGTAGGGAGCACGTATGGTTTGATTATGTGATTGCCACCCAGCATTGTATGGTTTCTTGGCGTACAGGAAACCATTTGGCTTGTCTGTCAATGTAGAGCCACCTGTAAAGGAAAGAAAAGCAATAAGAAGTGACAGGAAAGATGGGAGAAATGGGAAGAGAGGAGGACAGGTACAGAAAAAGAATGATAAAGGCTAAGGAAGAAGAAGGCAGCACTACATCAAGTGAGTGGATGATGTCACCACCACCTACTATTAATCTGGTTATTTTATGCTGAGGTGTTCTGTAGTTAGCTTTCAGCAGTATAAACACTGTTGTTCTTTAATACTTCCAAGGGAAACCAATAGTGACTGAGTTAAGCACTCATAAATAATGTATGGATCCTCTTGTCAAAGTTCTCAGTATCCATTTCTGCCAGATAGCATTGAATTTTAACCAGTTTCCTACTGGATCATATATCAGAGCGTTTTGTCTCAGAACACAGTCCAGTGCCACTGCAGTTGATTTAAATCTCATTGATTGTTCTTCTGTAATGCATTTTATTGCCTTATCATTAATCACCTTTATGGTTTTTAGTCATCATCCTCACTGTTTTCTTTGCACATCACAATAGTAGTAGAAGTAGAGTAACCCCGGTCTGTGTGGCCAACCAGATCCATCAGTTGCAGGCAAGCAATCATCCCTGGAAAGTGGTTCCATTAAGTAAACAGTAACTACTTTATAACCTGAATATGTACCATATATAATATCCACATGAACCATATTACCACTAAGTCTTGAGAAAATTAATGAATTTCAGCTGTGGGTCTAGAATATTATTATTATTATTATTATTATTATTATTATTATTTTTCTTTACCATGATTAATCACATTCTTTAGCTAAATAGTTTTATGTAAATTAGAACAACCTTTATGAAAGATATCTATTTTATTTTAACTGGATTAGTTTAACATCATAGTTTTATGCATCTGAGTGAGGCCTTTTTAGCATTAGTAATCTATCTGTCTATCTCTTGCCAGATGCCTTAATCCTGTAAGGGGTGGCCACAAACAAATCCCCTCCATGTAGTCCTGTCCCCCACCATTTCACTGCCCAGCTCCCAGCTCCCCCCCCCCCCCCCTCTCTCATGTACCTCTCATCTCCATCCCTCCACCTCATCCTTGGCCTCTCCCTCCCTCTCCCCCTTTCCACTTCACTCACATACACTTTCCTCATCAGTCTCTCGCACTCCATCCTCTCCACATGGCCAAACCACCTCAGCGTGTTTCTTCTTTTACTTCCTATCACATCCACATCCACACCACAATGCTCTTTCACATCCTCATTTGTCAGTCAGTCCCTCCTTGTGACTCCACATGCTCATCTCAAATAACTCATTTCCACTGCTCTCACTCTTGACTTGTGTCCCCCCAACAAAGGTCCAAGCTTCACTTCCATACATTAAGAGTTGTTATCACAATACAATCATGCAGTTTATTTTTGACATCCATGCTCACTTCCCTGTTTCTTACCACTGCTTTCAAAGAACTAACAACCTTTTATCCCTGTTGTACCCTTTCAAGCACTTCACTCTCAAAATTTCCATCCTTACTCATCATACTACCCAATACTTAAATGCACTCACATTTTCCATTTCAGCCTCATTGTATATTCAGTGACTTCATTTCTCGTGAAGACTGTAACTTTACTCATCCCTACATTCACCTTTAGATTCCATTTCTTACACAATCTCCCAAACTCACTCACCAGGCCTTGCAGCTCCCATTTGTCTTCACTTAACAACACAGTATCAGCTGCAAACGGCAGTACAGGAATTTTCCACACACTGTCCACCCTCACTGGGGCCATTCCAGCATCCACTGCCCTACCTTGTATCTTTTATAACCCCATCCATATACAGATTGAACAGCCATGGAGACATGACACATCTCTCTTTCAATCCAACCATCAGTTACAAAAGTCACTCAGTTCACTGTCCACACGCACTCATACATACTCTTCACGGCATTCAACAACTTCCCATTTACTCTATATATTCTCAGTACTTTCCACAATCCTTGTGTATCCACCCTGTCATATGCTTAAAGGCCACATACAACTTCTTTCCCTTCTCTAGAAACCTTTCCACTAATTACCTAAGAATGAATATCTGATCTACGCAACCTCTTCCCTTCCTAAAACTTCCCTGTTCTTCTCCAACTAATTCCTCTGTTATTTCCCTAACTCGGCCAAAAAGTATCCTACCGTTTTCTTTTCCTATTACACAAAGAAGACAAATGCCCCTATGATTACCACACACTTCTTTCTCCCCTTTTCCTTCGTTCAGGGGAATAATTATACCCGACTTCCAGTCCTTTGGGACTTTACCTTCCTCCCAGGCCAATCTGCATGTCTTCCACATTCATTGTGGTACTGTCTCTCCCTCATGCTTTTCAAAATTTTCAAAATGGCAAATAAAAATCATGCCTCGGAGTCCCCAGGGGGGGGACCATAAATGCCCCCACCATCCGCCCCTCTCCCGGTGACGAATCAAGGAGCTGCCTGGAACCACTGTCTTACTCACTTCTTCTTCATTTCTGTAACATTCGCGGCCTTTCCTCTAACTTTCACGCTGTTGAGCACCACCTCTTCTCCTCTAAACCTCACCTTCTCTTTCTCACTGAGACTCAGCTGTCTGAGGCAACTGACAGCAAACCCTTTTCTGTATCCTCCTACTTTCTCTATTCTCGTTTCAAAGCCAAAGGTGGCTGTTGCGTATACGTACGCAACGATCTATCTTGCTCTCGTGTTCCTGAACTTGATTCTTCTGAATTCTCTGCTCTCTGGCTTCGGCTTTCCTGTCATTCTCTGACTAAATATATCTGTGCTGTTTACTTATCTCCTAATTCCACTGACTATCAAAAATTCTTTGACTATCTTACTTCTACGATGGAACACATTCTATCCATTTCTCCTTTCTCTGAAATCTCCATTCTAGGAGATTTCAATGTTCACCACCACCTTTGGCTCTCCTCTCCTTTAACTGATTCACCTGGTGAACAAGCCTACATCTTTTCTATCCTTAATGACCTAGAGCAGCTTGTACAGCACCCTACCCGTATCCCTGACCGCCTTGGAGAGAGTTCCAACATACTTGACCTTTTCCTAACAACTAATCTTTCTGCTTACACTGTTCATCTTTTCTCTCCGTTGGGCTCCTCCGATCACAATCTTATTACCTTAACATGTCCAATCGCTCCAGTACGGCCTGTGGACCCTCCAAAGAAACGCCACCTGTGGCACTTTGGAGCTGCAGATTGGGAGGCCCTCAGGCAGTACTTCTTTGATTTTCCATGGAATGATTATTGCTTCCATGGCCGGGAGCCATCTGAGTGTGCCTTGCGCGTTACGGAGGTTATTCTCTCGGGCATGGAAGCATACATTCCTTTCTCATATCCTCTGACTAATGCAAGAAAGCCTTGGTTTAATCACGCTTGTTCTAATGCTGTCCGCAACAAGGAGAGGGCCTATAAGAGGTACCGGAGCCAACCCACCCCTGAATCACACCTTTTATATATTTCTGCCCGGAATCGTGCTAAGTCTGTTCTTCGCTCTGCTAAAAACAATTTTATCCGTGCTAAATGTTCCCAACTCTCCAACTCGAACTCTTCTCGCTCCTTCTGGCACCTTGCCAAAAACCTTTCTAACAACTTTACCTCATCATCCTTCCCTCCTCTTTTCTACTCTGATGGCTCTGTAGCTATTTCTTCTACTGATAAAGCAGATCTCTTTGCCCAGACTTTCTCCTCCAACTCCACCTTAGACGATTCCGGTGCTATTCCTCCATCACTTCCCCCCTCTGACTTCCTATTGTCTGACATTAAAATTTCTTCAGCTGATGTGTTCTCTGCCATTACTGGCCTCAGTACTAAAAAGGCATACGGTCCTGATGGAGTCCCCCCTGTTGTCCTCAAAAACTGTGCTTCTGTGCTTACACCCTGCCTAGGTAAACTCTTTCGCCTTTGTCTCTCAACTTGTACCTTTCCTTCTTGCTGGAAGTTTGCTCTCATTCAGCCAGTCCCAAAGAAGGGTGACCATTCCCAACCCTCTAACTATCGTCCAATTGCTTTAACATCCTGCGTATCAAAAGTTTTCGAGTCAATTCTTAACAGAAAAATTTTAAAGCACCTTTCCTGTCACAGCCTTCTTTCTGATCGTCAGTATGGGTTCCGTCAGGGACGCTCCACTGGCGATCTTCTCACCTGCCTTTCAGACTCTTGGTCATCCTCCCTTCGGGACTTTGGCGAAAGCTTTGTCATTGCACTTGACATCTCAAAGGCTTTCGATCGAGTCTGGCATAAATCTTTAATTTCCAAACTGCCCTCCTACGGTTTCTATCCTTCTATCAGTGCCTTCATCTCTAGCTTCCTTTCTGGTCGTTCTATAGCTGCTGTTGTAGACGGCCATCGTTCCTCTCCTAGACCTATCAACAGTGGTGTTCCTCAGGGTTCTGTCCTATCACCTACTCTCTTCCTTTTATTCATCAATGACCTTCTAAGCTGTACATCTAACCCTATCCACTCATATGCTGATGATTCCACCCTTCACCTTTCCATTCGGTTCCCGCAACGTCCATCTCAGCAGTTGCTTCAACAAAAGAGGGATGAGGCTATGGCACACCTAATGTCTGATTTGGCTCGTATCTCTGACTGGGGTAAAAATAATCTTGTTATTTTCAATGCATCAAAAACTCAGTTTTTACACTTATCAACCCGACAAAATCTTCCTCAGGATTACCCACTAATGTTTAATAATGAACAGTTATGTCCTGCATCATCCTTGAACATGCTTGGGGTTTCATTCTCTCAGGATTTGTCTTGGAAAGAACATATTACATCTCTTGTGAAATCTGCTTCCAAGAGATTAGGTGTGCTAAGCCGATTCCGTACTTTCTTTACCCCTGCACAGTTGTTGACCTTGTACACGGGTTTTATTCGCCCGTGTATGGAGTACAACTCTCATGTGTGGGGAGGCTCTCCACATGCAGCTCTTCTCAATAGGGTGGAGTCAAAGGCTTTTCGTCTCATTAACTCTCCTCCTCTTACTGATTCCCTTCAACCATTGTCTCTTCGCCGCGCTGTTGCATCTTTATCTCTCTTCTATCGCTACTTCAATGGTCGCTGTTCCTCTGAACTGTCTGCTTGCATCCCTCCACCTCTACGACGGGCACGTAGTACCCGTCTAGCAATAAACTCTCATCCCTTTTCTGTCCAACTCTCTAATGCAAGAGTTAACCGTTACTCCCAGTCTTTTATTTATGCAACTGGTCAACTCTGGAACTGTCTTCCTCTGTCTGTATTTCCTACTTCCTATGATCTCCAGTCTTTCAAACGCAGTGTGTCCAGGCATCTCGAATTGAACGGATCTTGAATTTGGCTCTCTTTTGTACTGTTTTTGTTTTTTCTTGGAAGGAACAGTATGCAGGCCCGTGGCCTTTGGTTCCTTCTTCCATGCATAAAAAAAAAAAAAAAAAAAAAAAAAAAAAAAAAAAAG
>JAGKTI010015086.1:0-20897 GCA_018397915.1 Birgus latro | reverse complement strand
AATACTAAGGTGTTGAAGAGATAGCAGACAGATAAGAATAAAAAGTTCTTTGGACGAATATTTACTTCAGGAAGAAGGAAAAGAAGAAGAAGAAGAACAAGAAGCAAAGCAAAGGCAAGGTACGATATATTATTATGAAGATAAAGGCTGGTAAAGCAAGGGATGAGAGGTGGTTATGTAATAAGCACATGTCGACGCCGTATCGACCAGTATCCGGCAATAAACAAAACTTAAATGACCCGAGGGAAAGTGGGAGAAGACATATATATTATATATACATGCTGAAAGGCTGCCTTCGCGGTCCTCCGCTCGATGTCAAGTCAGTACCTAATTTCAGCAGAGAAGTAATAGAAATTTGAATTACTCATGCCATGAGCAAGATAGAGCGAGGAAATTTCCCATACTTTTATCCTGCTGGAACACCCGCTGAGAAAAGGGAAAGAGAGAGAGAGAGGGAGAGAGAGAGAGAGAGAGAGAGAGAGAGAGAGAGAGAGAGAGAGAGTGCTAATAAATGCATAGGGAAGAGGTGACTTTACAATGTCTCATGAGGTAAAATGTAAAATAAAGAATCATGGCAGAAAATTGAGTATAATCCTCGTGTGTTGGTATGGGGTAAATAGTCCATGAGCCAAATCAGAAAAGATGCATTTCGTTGCATCCCCCTGGCAACATTTGTTTGATGGTACCAGGGTGTTCTCAGTTATATGGGATGTCATTTCTGCCTGTTGTCAAGTACGCAACCTGTCCAGTACTTTCGACAGCACGATTTTGTCAACTTAAATAGCCAATCTCAGAGACGAACGCCGTCACAAGAAAACTGTATACGATCAGCCATAAGTTTTTTATCTTTTTTTTCAATTTTTTTCAATAAAGGTAGGATTTTCATTTCTTTACACAAAGTACTTTAATCATGTCTCTACAAATTCCTACAAGTAAATATTTCTGAGAAATAAGTATTTATAATCCATATCAGGAACTGAAGGAACATTTTAAAAAAATCACGGAAGTAACGTACTTATTTAACATATATAACGCCATTATTATAAGTTTTTTCTTTGTGTCTTACAGAATATCATCATTTATTATCTGAATAAGCCTTCACTTATTATATGACTTATTAGGATGCATTGGTAAAACAATTAATCGTCAATATGTGGCGTTCGCTTCAATGTAAACAGGTAACATTTTATGATATTAGGGTGTACTGAAGGTGTTGAATATGTTATATGAAGTTTACATCCATATATATAATTTTATGTTATATTGTTTTATTCCAGATTCCTTGGTATGAATCATGGCTGAACCTAAGTTGAATATGGACCTATCTGTCCCTAAAGTTCCACGTATGCACTCAAACAGGAACCAGTACCTTTGGCATATAAGGTCATCCTCTGGTACCCTCACTCCATTCACCAAGAAAAGTTGAAAGAAACTAAGAGTGCACGGAAGAACGTAAAAATTCGATCAATGATTAGCTTACAGGTCACTTTGAAGATGGTCCAGCAGGTAGTCATCGTCCCTGCTTCCAATCTAATACAAATAAGACCCTAACAGAAAGACTGAAAGTCAAGGGAGAGTATGAAAGAATTCATAACACTTTTGGTGAAATTTCTTCAAGTGTAGAACCTGAAACAGACACCAAAATACGATCTAGTCAAACACCACAGAATGTACCAAATCACCTACATGCATTTTCTGCCAATAGAAAGTGAGAAGGTCAGGGGGTCGATGGGAACCACTGACACAGTGCATGACTACCCAGGCAAGTCAGCAACTCCTGGAAGCTGTTGAAAGAAAACGGGATGAAAGAATACTCCTGCAAATCTGAGGAGAAGACCTCACTGCTGTAGTGGTCAGGTATCATCGAACATGTTACGGTTCCTTCACACGTATTGACAAGACTTAGAGTCAAAATGATGCAGATCCCAAAGGCAATGATGGGTATCAATCAGCCTTCATGCAAATTGCTGACATTGTTCATGATAACGTTATTATTGGTCTTGATGTCATAACAAAGACCAATGTGAGGGAAATATACACTGACCTGTTGAGAGAGCATGGCATAGATACACGAAACTACTGCACTGAAAAGATCAAAGCCGGATTGCAAAAACACTGTGGGGGCAAGTTGTCATTCTGGAAGCCACACAGAAAAATTGAAGCTGAAATGGTATACATGCAGTTCTTCTCAATAGGGTGGAGTCAAAGGCTTTTCGTCTCATTAACTCTCCTCCTCTTACTGATTCCCTTCAATCTTTGTCTCTTCGCCGCACTGTTTCATCTTTATCTCTCTTCTATCGCTACTTCAATGATCACTGTTCCTCTGAACTGTCTGCTTGCATCCCTCCACCTCTACGACGGGCACGTAGTACCCGTCTAGCAACAAACTCTCATCCCTTTTCTGTCCAACTCTCTAATGAAAGAGTTAACCGTTACTCCCAGTCCTTCATTTATGCAACTGGTCGACTCTGGAACTGTCTCCCTCTGTCTGTATTCCCTACTTCCTATGATCTCCAATCTTTCAAACGCAGTGTGTCCAGGCATCTCGAAATGAATGGATCTTGAATTTGGCCCTCATTTGTATTGTTTTTACTTTTTCTTGGAAGGAACAGTATGCGGGCCCTGGCCTTTGGTTCCTTCTTCCGTGCATTAAAAAAAATAAATAAATAAATACTCTGTGAGTATAAGCACTGGACAAGCAGTAGAAGACGGCCGCAGTGTCCTCAACTGAAGACAAAATGTATATCATTAGAGAGTGGAGACAGAAACAAGGCTCATCAGGTGTTTAAATGTTGTCACATTATACGAGCAGAACTAATAGCAGTTAGCAACAGTATGGCATGGACACCAACACCCAAAGATCTTACAGAAGAAAATATATGCATTCCTAATCTAGTGTACAATTTTTTGCCATGGGTTCTATATGGAGATACCAATGATGAAATGATTACTGACCAGAAGGTAAAGCTGTCATCCAAAAGACACAGGCAAGTTTTGTCTCTTGCTCAGGATCCACTGTGCTGTATTTCAGGAGGCAGGGTCAAGGCACCCAAACATGTAGTGCTTCTGCTGGCTGTGAGACAGTTGACAAGAAGTTCACAACTGGTTGAGATACTGAACCACTGTGGACATTCCCTATCAAATAGTCAGATTCTTGAGGTAGAGACAGCATGGCCGAGAACCATATAGGTGTGGTGGAAAGTGAATCCATACTCTTTCAAACATCCTGCTCAATGAACCTGCAGTAATGTGCTGGGATAATAATGATATAAACGAGGAAACACTAAGTGGTGAAGGCACAACCCACGGTTTTAAGAGAATTATTATTCACAAAGTTACACAATGTCGTGCTTTATTTAATGAGCCATCCACTCAACCAAGCAAAGGTGTACGCAAAAAATCTTTTGTTCCCCAGCAAGTTGGGATACTGCAATATAATCCAGGCAAACGCTGTAGTCCAAGCAATATAGCCATCAAAGACAAAGAACTGCAAAACCTACAAGTCTCAGATACCGTGACTGATGCTAAGCAGAGGGCCATTGCCTAGAGCATTCTCAGAAATAGACATGTCGAACTTGACAGGAATAACGGATGGGCCCACAGACAGTCCCTGGATGGTCGGGTTTCAATGCAGCTGTAAGCATAGCTACACCACTTCCCTGTGTGATTGGTTACTGGCCAGTGATAGATGCGTCTCCTACAGAACTCTCTACAGTCAATACTATTTTGAAGAGGTCAGTGAAGATGGGAAGGAAATTGAAACTGCAGGAAGTTAATGCCATCCTGAGACTGGGGACATTCCATATTACCATGACCTTTATGCCTGTTATTGGTGATGCAGGCCTTTCAGATATCCTTGTTGAAAGTAGAATTGTTGCAACTGGTTGCAACTGGTTTCTGGGGTGTTGGAAGAGCATAAATACAACCGATCCCTAAGGACACACAAAATTGCGATAGAGGCAATGCAACGGTTACGGCTGAAATCATTACAGAAATGGATGCAAGATAATGAGCAGGATGAATACCAAACTGTCACTGAAATCCTGGAAAGGACTTGTAGTAACCTTACAGCAGAATCTTTGACTGCAATGTTGTTATCAACCGAGTGTGAACAGTTGCTTGGTCTTTTAACAAGCTGCTTTCTGGAATTCTTACATGGACATTGTTTGCTTGTTGTTACGTTTTATACGAGCAACTCGCGAAGGAATATGGAGTCTGCATATCTGTTCTATTCGAGAAATGCTTCCACGTGTTTTTTTGTTTATGACAGAACCAATTATGCTAGATACTTGTCTGTATATTGGTGTGAAATGACGATGTTACCACAAACTCATCTTTGTAGTAATGCTTTGCTTGAGGATGGGCATTTTGCTGTGCAGCACACCCCTAATAGCTCATTTGCTCAAGTGCCACTTGACCAGGTCATCAAGCAGTCAATAACCACAGACTCCAAGACAAAGGGTGGTAATGTTGGCATCAGTCTCAACAAGGGAGCAGTTCAACGCTGGAGCTCAAGACCGAGCAAGAATTTTACAAATTTGCAAAGACATGGCTGGTCTTTATTGTACTGAGCGTAGTCGCGATGAAGATGCCATTATACGTCGCTTGAAGAAAGACGAAAATGATGTGCAAAAAGTTATGGACATCATTCAAAGTTGAAAAAACCCATTCCAAATAAGAGACACCCCTGAGCCACTCATTAATATCACTTATGCAACAAGAGCAACTGAGGAAATAACAAATGATTTACTCATTGCACAACAGAAGGGCAATGATGCCTTTTTCAGCTTTGTGGAAATGAGACCACAAACAAGTGATGTTGATCTGTTTGCCCAAATGCCAATAATTGCTCTGAAAACATTTAGAAACATTTCATCCTAAAAAAAAAAAAAATTGCCATGAATGTCTTATCTTAACAGCTGACCGAGAGTTATTTAGAAAAATGATTATTATAGCTCAGCACAGACATATGGACATGAAGAAGGTTTGACATAAACACTAGGACCTCTGCCATGGTCACTGGCTACCCCAGATGGTGCACCTGTGAAGACTGCTAAGGCTAAATTGTTGCACCTTCTAGAAGAAAACTTCAGGACAGTGGAAGAAGTGCCACCAGTTTCAGTGTGGATCCTGGATGGAAAGGCTATGCTTCATTCCCTAAAAACTGTTCCAAACACCTTTAGTGAACTTGCTAGCAGTATGTTTCAGATGATGCTGACTGCATGTAAGAATGAGACCAGAATGGATTTCATCATGGATCAGTATCCAGTCATTTCTATAAAGAAACCAGAGAGAGAATAACGTGGTATAGGAAGGAGTCTTCAGATCAAAATTTATGATGGGAAGCAGAAGTATCCCAGAAGTGGAAGAAATTCTTGAATGACTGTAGCAGTTAAACACAGCTTCCACATTTGTTTATCCAAGAATACTAAAAGCAACAGTACAGGCCAAAGTTTGTGGGTTGTGGCCCACTGTATGTCACATATGGCAATGAATGCCATAAGCTCGTTGGAGACGAGAATTGTGTATATTGTAGTAGAGTGGATGAACTGTACACAGCTCAAGAGGAAGCCGATACACGTATACTGATTCATGCCAGTCATGCTTCTTCTGATGGGCACAAGAATGTCATCACCAAATCTCCAGACACTGATGTAGTAGTACTAGCTTGCGCTTTCAGTCATCAACTCAGTTCAGGAATACTATTCTGTACAGGAACAAACCAAAGACAAAGGTATGTAGATATCACTGCAACTGGGCAGTCTCTTGACTGTGATGCTTGCCTGGCACTTCCGGGATCATATGCCTTTACAGGTTATGACAGCACCAGTGCCTTTTTAGGTAAAGGCAAAAAGCAGGCTCTTCACTTGGTTGAATCTGACTAGTCTATGCAATGCTGAGAAAATGGTTTAAAATTCTTTTTTTGAGAGTGATGAGATATTGCAATGTTGAGCACGCTTCGTTTGCAGGCTGTACGGGTATGATGGCTCTGATATTGACATTGTCAGATATAAACTTTTTTGCAGCAAGAATGTTCAGTTTTATTATTTACACCAACAAATGATGCACTGAAATATCATGTTACTCGAGCCAATTACCAGGCATGCATATGGTGTAATTCACTAGTTAAAGATGCATCAATACCGAGTTCCGATGGTCATGGCTGCGATGTGATAAATGGCCATCTCTCAATTCACTGGATGGATCAACAGCCTCCTCCAAAATCACTCTTGCAACTCATCAGTTGCAAGTGCAAGAAAGATCACTATGCGGGGGGAAGATGCTCTTGTAGAAAGAATGCCATGTCGTGCATTAATGCCTGTGCGTGTACAGAATGTGCCACTAATTATACAGAAACATCTTTGCATCTCATTGAATACTTAAGTGACGACGACGAAGACTAGATGACTGGGAATTGTGGATTAATTTATTGCTGCAGTACAAACAAGCATTTTATTTTGTACGACTTACCATTGTTTAAGTTAATGATGAATACAGATGGAGCAGGAGAATAACCAAGAGTGTCAGAAAATAAAATGAATTCTTTAATACTGTCTGTGCCAATGATTATCCTTTTTTAAAGACTGTGAATAAGATATTATTATAAGAGTTACTTTCCTATACAAAATGCTGCGGTAGAGCATGTAAAGATTGAGTGCCGTTTTTTTTTTCTCTCTTTTTTGATATCCATTAACCTTTTTTTTTATTTTTTATACGGGATAATACCATTATTTTTAATGTTTTTGCTCGTATTCTTTTTTAACGAATGCAAGGACCGTACAAGTAAAAATAAATAATACAGCATTATATATGTGAATTGTAAGTTTTTGAGAATTACACTTCCTGCTTAATCACGTCTGTACACAAATACAGTTTGTTGAAATTTTCATTCTCTTGGTCCGTGATAGTTCTTTCGTAAAATCTTTCAACCAGGATTAAAAACTTCAGCTTTCTCTTTAATGTTTTGGACAATAAAACTATAAAACATGCAATACCATGTATATATACCAAAAATATACTTGAAATTGTTAAGAATTTATTCTTCAGCTCCTGATATGGGACAAAAATGCTTATTTCTCAGAAATAATTACTTAAGCCCGTGTCCCACATTCATCTTCGAGAACGGCCCCGATCACCATGATCGTACCCTCGAGGTATGATCTTGGTGAAGTGCCACGATCATACCTCAAACGGTAGGCCTACACGGCCATTTCACGACACAGTCACGTTAGTGCTAAGACACACAAAGACATTGCTACAACATCCCATAACACCCTACGGAAGCTTCACGTTATTCTGACGACACACTACGATCATCCCTCAGTTAAAAAAAAAAAAAAGGGTCACTATGACTCCACGTCACGCCACGACATCACCACCACACGTTAACAAGTTACGTAAAGCTACGACACGCTACGGAACTGCTAAGTTACCGCTAAGTCACCGCTAAGATTATCAGGACGTATGACGATACACGACAATGGCCGGGATCTTCGGTGCGAGGCTATATATAGGAGGGTGAACTATAAGCAGGTGTGTTTTTACCATTAATGTAGGTTTAGCTATTTGTATCTTTAGGCTTTAGCATAAGTTAGCTGACTCCTGATGAGGAGTTCTTGTTCATGCAGAGCGATCTGGAAGACCAGCAGTTGCCATTGGACCTCGCCATTTACGTGCTACAGCAAAGAAGAAAAAAGAAGGCGCAAGAGAAGAGGGCCTACTGGACAGCACCGTGGCTACTGAGGCGACCAAGTTTCGGGCAATACGATAATCTTCTGATGGAGCTGGGTGCCGAGGATGTGAAGGTCTTCGGGATCCGATCTCAAAGTTATTGCTACGACACGTCAAGTCACACCTGCGACAAGTTACGACAGCCTACGACAAGCTAGGACACGCTAAGACACGCTAGGTCACAGCTAAGACAAACGTTATTTTCACGACATGTCACGTTCTCCTTCTTGTCGGCGCCCACGCCGACAATTTTTGAACATTCCAAAAATCGTCGTAGCGCGCCAAGAACCGTGAAGAATGACCAAGTTCTCCACGTCAGCGCTACGTCATCGCTAAGTCACGCCCTGTTACCCATGACGACATGCGGCGACACATAAAGACATGAAGATCGTGGCGTGTCGTGGGAAAGTTCCTGACAGTGGGACATATAGGCCTTAGAGGGTTTTATAGAGACATGATCAAAGAACATTGTGTTAAGAAATGAAAGTCTTCGCTTCACACACACAAAAAAAGTTATGGCTGATTGTAAACAATTTTCTTATGACGTCGTTTGACGCTGAGATTAGCTATATGTGTTGATAAATTCGTGTTGTCAAAAGTACTGGACAGGATGCGTACTTGACGACAGGCAGAAATGACATGCCATATAACCTGAGAACACCCTGGTACAGTTGCGGAAAGGAGTTTCTACACCCCCTCTACTACTTCCCTACCCTACCCCCTTACCAAATGTGGCAGCGTGGCAGTAGTAGTGTAAGTTTCTATGAATGAATGGGCCTCGTCCTGTTACGTGGGACGGGAGTGGTGATTGAGTTTTGCTATTAATGATGTCGTTAATAGCTAAATAGTTAAAAACAATAATCCTATGAATGATAATTCAAAAGGTTTAAAGTAATATAACTTCACAAATCGATTCTGACAGTAACCATCAAACATCAGCCAACCTTATTACACCAACGTAGAGTATGGTAAATTCGATCTGCTTCTTGCAAGCGATGAGAAATGTCCATGCACGACACATATGAAAACCGATTATAAATTTAATGCAAAATATATGACCAAATTACAAGTTGCGGTCCATCTTCATCGATACGGATCAGATCCTTTGAGACCACTTCAACCTGACATTCAAGGCGAAAGATGACCAGCTGCCTTTCACTGAGTAGCAAGACCTTGGTATCAAGTCTAAACTACTGAAAATACAACCGATTAGAGCGCCGTAACCCACTTGACAATCAGGCGTCCATTAGGGAAAGAGGGATGGAGTGGAGAAGATGGGGACTGAGAGATCAACTAGGAGAGTGTGAGTGATTCAGGGGAGAGAGGGAGAGGGAGCCCAAAGATGAGATAGAGGGATGGAGTAGAGAGGATGGGGAGTGAGAGACAAACGAGAAGAGCATGTGAGTGAGGTGGAGAGGGGGAGAGGGAGAGGGAGGCCAAGGATGAGATAGAGGGATGAAGTAGAGAGGATGGAGAGTGCGAGACGAACGAGGAAAATATGTAAGTGAGGTGGAGGGGGTAGAGAGAGGGGGTGACGGAGCTAGCAAAGCAAACAAACAAACAAGTCCTATCATACGTCACTCTGAGTCACCCTAACAAGTAAAAGAAACAAGCAAACAAACAAGCAAACAAACAAACAAACATATCTATCAGCTCTAATATACCTATCGTGGCTCAGGTGTGGAGAAGCCTTAATTGCCTCACTAATTACACAGGCATGGTAAACACAGGTAAAAGCACAGTAAAGAGGATTTATTGAAGGGCAGGATCAACAAAACAGGATGGACGGCAATAAACCCCTTATGAGAAAATAGAACAGATATTATAAGCTTCATTTTCCACCATCGTCCTTTCTGGGGATAGGGAGGGAGTTAGCTAGCATACTACTCTGGATTAGGCTAAGAAATTGGCAAAAAAAAAAAAGAATGATTATAGAAAATTTTTCCTTAACAGCGGCTTATCCTTTTACATGCATGAAAAGCAGGAACTAAATCACCGAAGAAAAGTGTTGGGGAGGTTTTGCACATGCACACGCACGCACGCACGCACGCATGCACACACACAGACATACANTGTAAGTGAGTGGAAGGGGGAGAGAGGCAGGGGGAGATGGAGCTAACAAAGCAAACAAACAAACAAACAAACACAAGTCCTATCATACGTCACTCTGAATCACCCTAACGAGTAAAACAAACAAGCAAACAAACAAACAAACAAACATATCTATCAGCTCTAAACATAACTATCATAGCTCAGGTGTGGAGAAGCTTTAATTGCCTCACTAATCACACAGGTAAGGTAAACACAGGTAAAAGCACAGTAAAGAGGATTTATTGAAGGGCAGGATCAACAAAACAGGATGGACGGCAATAAACCCCTTATGAGAAAATAGAACAGATATTATAAGCTTCATTTTCCACCATCGTCCTTTCTGGGGATAGGGAGGGAGTTAGCTAGCATACTATTCTGGATTAGGCTAAGAAATTGACAAAAAAAAAAAAGAATGATTATAGAAAATTTTTCCTTAACAGCGGCTTATCCTTTTACATGCATGAAAAGCAGGAACTAAATCACCGAAGAAAAGTGTTGGGGAGGTTTTGCACATGCACACGCACGCACGCACGCACGCATGCACACACACAGACATACACACATAGGAGTACATAGGAAGTACATAGGAAAGCAAACTGCAACAGATCTTATGGTCCTTTCGAGGCTGTTTGTTACAGAGTAGACTATGACTACAAGATCTAACTCTACATGCTGAAGGATAAGGATAGTAAAGCAGGAAGGCTCCTCCCGCCTCCAAACCCTCCAGCCAAAACTGGCAAGAAAAAGTGAGAAAGACCACCATGCAGCATGGAAAAACTGACATGGAAATTTCATAGGAAAGACTGAAAAAGAAAAGCTACATTATATAATACATTATCTATAAACGACCAGTATGAATAAACTGAAAGAGAAAGTAGTAAAGTACAATGAATAATCAAATAAATAAATACCGCATGGGTACGCTGAGTTAACGGGGCATCTGCGGACGATGAGACTCTGTAGACATAGCAACGTGAATACAGTAATCCCGAGGTCTCAGTTAGACTCTGCAGTAATTCAAAAGTTACAGATACACGTAAATATAGTGATCCCATGGTCTCAGTTGGGCTCTGTGGGAAGAAACTTAAAACATTATCATCGTGCATATATTTGGATTTAGTAAATTGATCCAGGCTCTAAAAGAATAGAATAAAAAAATATATACAAGTGTTTAATTTGGGAGTAAACATAGTAAGCTGGGGGTTAGACGACAAATATTTATCCAGCCGACCTTTAAAGGTTAGCACTGTATTACAATTTACTACATTGGAGGGCAATGTATTCCACATATTTACAACTCTATTGAAGAAGAAATGCTTAGGTTCATGTGACTGGAATCGTTTGCCAATTATTTTATGCCCATTGCCTCTAGTATAATTCGAGTGATCAACTGTGAAGTATTTATTGACAGCCATGTTATCTTGTCCTTTGAATATTTTGAATACTTGAATTAAATCTCCTCATATCCTTCGTTTAGTTAAGGTAAAGAGATTCAAGACTTCTAAACGTTCCTCGTACGGTTTATTTCTCAATCTAGGTATCATTTTTGTCATCCTTCGCTGCACTCTTTCAAGCTTTTCCATATCCTTTTTATAATATGGTGACCAAAACTGAACGCAGTACTCCAAGTGCGGGCGAACTAAGGAATTATACAAAGTGAGGATGATATTAACGGACTTATATTCAAATGCTCTGCCTATGAATCCAATCAATTTGTTGGCCTTTTTCACTGCTTCTGTACATTGTTTGCTTGGTTTCAAATCGTCTGTTATTATAACTCCTAAGTCTTTTTTGTGGTTTACCCTATCAAGTTGGACATTATTCATGCTATAACTAGCTCTTACATTTTTACTGCCAATGTTTAGTACTTTGCATTTATTAATATTAAAATCCTTTTGCCAAACTTGGGCCTTAACAGTTAAACAGCTGATCAAGATCTCTCTGAATTTCTTGCCTTTGCAGTACTGTATCTGCTCTGTTACCTATTTTAGTATCATCAGCAAATTTTGAAATCTTACAACACAATCCTTTGTCAATATCCTTTACATATATTAACCCGCCGAGTCCCGACCGGTTTTTTACCCAGCCCACCCCCAGATCCCGACCGATTTTCGACTTTTTGTTTTTTGGCTGAAACCTTCGCTTTTGGTGAGAAACATCGAAAATTCATAGTGAAATCGCGATCCTGAGGTAAAAAAATGTTGATACAGGTGTCACTCAACCTTACATTTTCGTTCTTTTTCAGGGTACCTGGCTAAGAAAACGAACTATGGAAGGGTTGACTAATTCAAGCCACTTTAAATTACGTTTCTATTTCATTTATTTGGTACGAATTTATGTGTAGTAAAAGTCTATAATGGTTTTCACACAATAACATTGACATTTATAAGCATTGTTCACTTACCCAAAACCCCAGTATATGGCACCTACCTTTACGACATTACCACCTCATCACTTCTGTTTGTTTCTACCTCTAGCTTCTTTGCTTCTTTGTCCTCCACCTCAGGAATCACTTTCACTGTGAATTTCGCCATTAGAGCGACAGTGGGGCAACATACTTTTACTGGGTATGTTACTGCTAACTAGTGAATTGCCCAGTGTGGGGAGGAGGGAGGGAAGGGGGATTAGGAGGGGCCAGGCAGTATCCCCGCTTGACAGCAGGTAGAGGAAGGTCTCCCACATATGCCTACCAAAAATCACCTGCGAATGTTGAAAAATGTACACAAAATGGGCCTTGCAATTGCGTGACGTACAATGTACGTCGTTGGGTCTGTCTGCGGAAAAAAGTAGCGACTTACACCATACGTCGATGGGACTCGGCGGGTTGAGAAAAGAATAGGACCTAACATGGAACCCTGTGGCACTCTACTTTTAATGTTTATCTAGTCTGACTCTTTTCCATTAATTACAACTCTTTGCTTTCGTCCAGAGAGCAAATTTTCTATCCAACCAATAACACTGCTGCTGACACAATGTGCCTTTAGCTTCTGAAGGATTCTTTTGTGTGGAACTTTGTCAAAGGCCTTTTGAAAATCTAGGTAGACCACATCAACAAATTTAGTCTCATCATACTGTCACGAATTTTCTACATCGTGAAATTATGTACCGTAAATCGTGACATCAATTGGTTTTCTCTGATGCGACGAATAGTTCTCAAATGCTCGAGATTTCGCTCATTCTCTCAACCGTCCACTTGCGTACTTATATTTGCATCAGATTGCCAAATCTTTCGTCATTCTTTCGTGAGTTATCGTCTTTATGTACAGACAGTGCATTCCTGTGAGCGATAATTTCCGAATTGTCATTTCTTTGAACTTGCCTCCCCGGCCGTTATTTGGCCACGCCCCTTTCACACGTTCCTTACGTTGGACACTCAAGCATCGACTCAGTCGTCAAGCGATCGTCTCGGAGTGTGACTGTGCTGTGCGTAAGCTCGAGCGGGTCTCTTTTCTTAGCAAATTCAGAAGTCTCGGCTGCATCAGCATGAATTCCCGAAGCTCCCATTAGCCCGGTGATCGACTGTATTAGCGACGGTCTCATCCTTACCGATTAGTATTTTCTTTTGTTTTTCCTAGGCAAAAGGTTTGGGTTATTTAGCTACTTGTCTGAGTGTTTGAGTGAGTGCATTTCCCTTTCTTTGATTTCGAATTGATTCATGTAACGTAAATTTATTTTCTTGTATTCAATAAATTTACAGTTCGTTTTCTTAAGCTTTGTTAAATGTAACAGTCGTGNCTTGTCTGAGTGTTTGAGTGAGTGCATTTAACTTTCTTTGATTTTGAATTGATTCATGTAACAAATTTATTTTCTTGTATTCAATAAATTTACAGTTCGTTTTCTTAAGCTTTGTTAAATGTAACAGTCGTGTTTGATTTCCCTACATATTTAGTACACTTTTGCTACTCAACGTTAGCACAACTCCTTATATTAATCACGACTGGTACTTGGGCCAGCTCTTGGTGTTAATTCTTAAATCCGTTGTACCAGCTAGGAGTTTGACTCAGCCAAGATCCTGTTTATTATTATTATTATTTTTTTAATGTTAAGGGGAGAAACTAACTTTCTCAGAGGCCAACAGTACAGTAATACAGCCTACTTGAATATTTAGTCTCTGCTGTGTACTGTTGAGAAAGTCTATAAATCCTCGACTCTAGAGAATTGGTGAAGTAAGCCAGCACAAAAGTGAAATCGCCACTTGATTTCACGAGTCGATTCTCTCGTAATAATCGATTTGATAGATATTCCTAGCACACATAGGTATACATTTTTATATATATTTTTCATTTTCCCCCCTGACATCTGGCGACCTCATTCCAGGATAGAAACTCATAGCTTGAAATTATTACCGAATTCACTCACTCACTCTTACTTAGTTAGACAACTGCACACCAGCCAGCATATCAGTCTCAGTCCTTAGTCACTCAGTCTCAATTTGAGCATCATGGAAACTAGTACATACCTGCAGGAAGCCAAGGATATTGGGTTTACTAACCCAGGAAATTAGAGATTATGTCCTGTCGCGCTGTAATTACGAGCAGCAACTCGAGAATGCCGCCCGTGAAGAGCGGAAAATTCGGCGTGAGCTCGAAAAAGAACAGCGTGAATACGAGGAACGTCAGAAAGGAAAAGAGCGTGAGCGCGAGGAACGCGAGAAAGAACGCGAAGAACACAAGCGCACCGAGCGCGAGGCACGTGAAGAACACGAGCGCACCGAGCGTGAGGCACGTGACAAACAAGAGCTTGAAATACTGAAGCTGAAGCGAGACTCCTTGGCTTCAGACACATCAGGTGCAGCTAACCCAAGCCTCACTACTGCTCTCTCAGCACCTGTTCTAGCAACTCCACGTCTCAAGCTTCCTTCTTACAAGGAAAGCAAGCTAATCGAGCCATTCATAGCTCGTTTCGAAGACATGGCACGGCTGTACGATCTGGATGAGGCATCTAAGCGGCTTCAGTTCCTTAGCCTGTTTGAGGGCCCTGCTCTCGACATTCTCCACAGAATTTGCGGAGATAATCTCACATACGAGATGATGAAGACTGCACTCATCAAACCATACAGTCTTACCGTTAATGAAGCTAGGAATCAGTTCATGAAGGTGAGTCTCCAGGAAAAGGAGACAGCTGTTCAGTTCCTTGACCATCTCACGGCATACTTAGGCGAGTGGATGGAGAAGGACGAGACTCCCAGCACGCGAAAGGAAATAATCAAACTTGTGCTGCGCACACAGCTGGAAAAGTCATGCCCTGCTGAGCTTATGGCCCAGCTCAAGATGTGCAAAGTGAAGGATGCAAAGCAAATGGTGGAAAAGGCTGATGCTTTCTTTACTGCATACGGGTACCAAACTCGTAGGCAACAGCTATGGAATAAGAAAGATCCTGCAAAGTCTGGTAAGCAATTGCAGACTGAACACCAGCATCAAGGCCAATCTCAGAATAATGGCCAAGGTCCAAACAAACTGCAGAAGGACCAGGGGCAGAATACACAGAAACCTGACTGGTAGAGGTACAACAAGTACCCTAACCAGCAGCAGTACCCTAAGCAGTAGCAGTATCAGTTACGCAATCGACAACCGGGACAAACCTTTTCAGTACCAGCCCCAGTGTATCGGAGGCAGGAGGCAAACGCAGAATTCATTCCCCAACATGCGCACGATGGTGCCGTCCCCACCAGCACAGGTCCTCCTTCACAGTTCACTAGTCCCCCTAAGATGAACTCTTCTCCACAGGCCATCAATCCTCTTGCTTCCCAGATGGTGAGTACAACTTCTCGTGCACCTAGTTCAGGTACGACTCCTCGTGCACCTAGTTCAGGTACAACCGTGTATGGAGTACAACTCTCATGTGTGGGGAGGCTCCCCACATGCAGCTCTTCTCAATAGGGTGGAGTCAAAGGCTTTTCGTCTCATTAACTCTCCTTCTCTTACTGATTCCCTTCAACCATTGTCTCTTCGCCGCAATGTTGCATCTTTATCTCTCTTCTATCGCTACTTCAATGGTCACTGATCCTCTGAACTGTCTGCTTGCATCCCTCCACCTCTACGACGGGCACGTAGTACCCGTCTAGCAACAAACTCTCATCCCTTTTCTGTTCAGCTCTCTAATGCAAGAGTTAACCGTTACTCCCAGTCTTTCATTTATGCAACTGGTCAACTCTGGAACTGTCTTCCTCTGTCTGTATTTCCTACTTCCTATGATCTCCAGTCTTTCAAACGCAGTGTGTCCAGGCATCTCGAATTGAACGGATCTTGAATTTGGCTCTCTTTTGTACTGTTTTTGCTTTTTCTTGGAAGGAACAGTATGCAGGCCCGTGGCCTTTGGTTCCTTCTTCCTTGCATAAAAAAAAAATAAAATATAGTCCTGTCACGATTGAAGAGTTGAGCGCCATGCAGCCTTATCAATGGCTGGCCGCTTCCTCCACAGGCCCTCCCAAAGGTAACAGTGCCTTCTTTGTTCAGCCAGGGTTTGTGGGAAGTGTTTCTGTAAATGTTCTGAAAGACAATGGTTCCCCAGGCTGCACTGTCAGGCAGAGTCTTGTTCGTCCTGAAGAATATACAGGCAGACAGGTCCAGGCTCAGCTAATTGACGGATCAGTGAATCTGTTCCCTGAGGCACGTACCCAGTTAGCATCTCCCTTTCACACAATTTCAACAGCTGCAGTTGTCACGCAAGAACCTTTGTTTGACCTCATTATAGGTAACATACCAGGTGTCAAGTCTAGTTGCACAATAGATGTCACTACTCAGACTTCGGCTGCAGTAACACGAGCCATGGCCAAGGCTCCAAATCGTGTCGCCCCAGTGGCCATTGCATTGCCGCAAGATCTGATTTGTAGTCAAGACGTTGTCCAAGAACAGCAGTCTGACCCGACACTTGCTGTTGTGCGGAAGAAACAAAAGGGTTAAGTGACCAAGTATTCACAGAGCGGACGAGCCAGATTCCTTCGCAAACAACGACGGCTCTACCGTGAGTCACGAGCACTCTAGGGCGAGGTTCGACTGCAGTTTGTCGTTCCCGCAAAGTACCGCCAAGCAGTATTAGAATGGGGTCATTGTCCAGCATCAGGAGGTCATATGGGCAAAAAGAAAACCGAAGGCCGTATCCGTGCTGACTTTTTCTGGCCAGGAATGGGACAGGAAATTGATAGTTTTGTGCACTCCTGTAATGTGTGTCGACGTACAACCATTCAGGAAAGTTTCCTTCCTGTGCCGTTTGAATCCACGCCCATAATCTCTGAGTTGTGTGAGGGAGAGGGCAGTGGTAATGTGGGTGCAGACCTGACGTCTCACTCGTTGGCCCCACAGGATATAATATGTCTGGGGTCTGTACATACATATGTACCGTAGCTCATAAGTGCACAGTCTCGGCGATCCCAACCCAGGACACCGAGGACGAATGTGCAGTCTCGGCGATCCCAACCGAGGACACTGAGGACAAATGAGCAGTCACGTTGATCCCAACCGAGGACACTGACGACAAGCCCTTATTAGTCGTAAGCGTAGGGCTTGTACATATTGTATGTACCGTAGATTAAGGTAGGTTAAGGGGGAAGTTTGTGACCCCGCAGAGGCAATCTGAGGCTGTGTTTGAATTACCTTGTGGTGTGTCTCGAGCTGTGGGCCTCCCTGAGGATTCCCTGAGATTACACAGAAGCCACATGAGTGTTCACACCCATGCAGGGTGTTAAAATGTGACCTGCCCAAGTTTGCATAGGGATTCTCGACTTACCTTTATTAGTTATAAGTGCACAGTAGAATAAGGTAGGTTAAGGGGGAAGTTCGAGACCCCGCAGAGGCAATCGGAGGCTGTGTTTGAATTACCTTGTGGTGTGTCTCGAGCTGTGGGCCTCCCTGAGGATTCCCGGAGATTACAAAGAAGCCACACGAGTGTTCACACCCACGTAGGGTGTTAAAATGTGACCTGCCCAAGTTTGCATAGGGATTCTCGACTACCTTTAGTAGTTATAAGTGAGTAGTCACGGCGATCCCAACCGAGGACACCGAGGACAAATGGGCAGTCGCGGTGATCCCAACCGCGGACACTGACGACAAGCCCATTGTAATAGTAAGTGTATAATTATAAGCGACCAGTCACGGCGATCCCAACCAAGGACACCGAGGACAAACGGGTAGTCGCGGTTACCCCACCCACGGACACTGACGCCGAGCCCTTTGTAATGATAAGTATAGCTATAAGTGTGCATTCACGGTGATCCCAACCGAGGACACTGAAGACAAACGGGTAGTCGTGGTGCGATCCCAACCGTGGGCACGACGACGAGCCCTTTATTAGGCGTAAGTGTAGGTTAAAAAGGGCAACTATTAAGGAAATAATGGCGACATATGTACAAAACTTGCTGTTAACTGACTTTCAGCCAAAGAGTACTTTCTGTTATGTATGGATTGATTGCTGGGTGGATGAAATTGTAATTTAGTGCAAATTCTTTCATTGACACTATTGATGTTCCACCTTGACTCATTCCACAGGTACAGTTGTTGGGTGAAGAAGATGTCCAGGACCTTTGATTGTCTCTGCTGCACACTGCCACTTCTTCTCCTCTGCCCTCTTCGCCTTTATTATTGCATTAATATGTATTATTATTATTGCTTTACACGTAGGTACAGTTACACTACAACTGTTACACCTACACTGTGTATCACATACACCACACTACATAACAATTAGTTGCAATGCAAATGTAGCAAACTTTCGCTCAGTTTGACCTGAGTACAGGATTTTTCACTGTCGTCTCAGAGTTTTTCCCTCAAGCTTGCTTTTCTTAACGTAAATACGAGTTTTTTATGCTCTTAGGCGACAATGTTTTTCTCCTGTAACAGGATAGTACACACACCACAGTGTGAATCTTGTGTGACTGAGCTAGGGTGTATATATACTGTATATATATAATGTCAAATTTTGCTAAAGTAAAATTTGAATATTTTTGGGTGCGTAATGTCACGAATTTTCTACATCGTAAAATTATGTAAAGTAAATTGTGACATCGAGTGATTTAGCGGAAGGAACGAATTATTATGAAATGTATAATGTTTCACTCGTTCTCTCAAACCATCCGCTCATGTGCTTGTATTCGCATCAAGTTGTCAAAACTTTAGTAACTCTTTTGCAAGTGATTGTTTTTATGTGCAGGCGGTGCATTCATCTGAGAGATGATTTCTGAATTATCACTCCCGCTCTGGGCCGTTACGTCGGCCACACCCCTTTCTCACGCTCTTCATGCCCAGTACTCAAAATCAGATCTTAGTCTGACTGTAGACACGGTGCGTCGCGGTTCGCCTTTGTGTAAGGTTTGAGTGATTTCTTAGCGATTTCAGATCTCAGCTTGTGTTGGCGTGTATCCTGGAAGCTCCCACCAATTCTTGGTGATCGTCGCAGCAGCTCGGTCTCATCTATACCGATTAGTATTTTCTTGTTTTCCTAGGCTTAAGGTTTTGAGATAATTAGCTGTTTGTCTAAGTGTTTGAGTGAGTGCATTTCCCTTTCTTGATTTGAATTGGAGTCATGTAACGTAAATTTATTTGCTTGTATTCAATAAATTTACAGTTCGTTTTTTGAGCTTTGTTAAATGTAACAGTCGTGTTTAATTTTCCCACATATTTAATACAGTTTTGCTACTCCACGTTAGCACAACTCTTTGTATTAAATCACGACTGGTACTTAGGCAAGCTTTTGGCATTAATCCTTAAATCAGTTGTGCTAGCTAGGAGTTTGGCTCAGCCAAGATCCTGTTTATCTTTATTATTATCATTTTTGAATGTTAAGGGGAGAAACTAACTTTCTCAGAGGCCAACGGTACAATATTACAGCCTACTTGAGCGTCTAGTCTCTGCTGTGTACCGTTGAGAATGTCTATAAATGCTCGACTCTAGAGAATTGGCGAAGTAAGCCAGCATAAAGTGAAATCGCTACTTGATTTCACGAGTCTATTCTCTCGTAGTAAATGACTCGATAGGCATTCTTAGCACACAAAGCTATATATTGTATACTCCAATTATACAATATCACATTATCCTCGTGAATTATACACTTTTTTTTTGAAAGACATAATTTCCCCCTGACACGGGTCTCTTTTCTTAGCAATTTCAGAAGTCTCGGCTGTATCAGCGTGAATTCCCGAAGCTCCCACAAGCCCGGTGATCGACTGTATTAGCGACGTTCTCATCCTTACTGATTAGTATTTTCTTTTGTTTTTCCTAGGCTTAATGTTTTGGTTATTTAACTATTTGTCTGAGTGTTTGAGTGAGTGCATTTCCCTTTCTTTGATTTTGAATTGGTTCATGTAACATAAATTTATTTTCATGTATTCAATAAATTTACTGTTCGTTTTCTTGAGCTTTGTTAAATGTAACAGTCGTGTTTGATTTCCCCACATATTTAGTACACTTTTGCTACTCCACGTTAACACAACTCCCTATATTAATCACGAGTCGTACTTAGGCCAGCTCTTGGTATTAATTCTTAAATCCGTTGTGCCAGCTAGGAGTTTGGCTCAGCCAAGATCCTGTTTATTATTATTATTATTATTATTATTATCATTTTTTTTAATGTTAAGGGGAGAAACTAACTTTCTCAGAGGCCAACGGTACAGTAATGCAGCGTACTTGAGCGTTTAGTCTCTGCTGCGTACTGTTGAGAAAGTCTATAAATTCTCGACTCTAGAGAACTGGCGAAGTAAGCCAGCATAAAAGTGAAATCGCCACTTGATTTCACGAGTCGATTCTCTCGTAATAATCGATTTGATAGATATTCCTAGCACACATAGCTATACATTGTTATATACATTTTTCATTTTCCCTCTGACACATACATATTCAGTATATCATTGAAAAAGTCCAGTAGATTCGTGAGGCAAGAGCGATTATTACGAAAACCATGTTGCGAATCTTTGATGAGATTGTTTGTTTCTAAGTGTTTCACAAACTTGTCTCTGATAATAGTTTCGAGCAATTTGCAAACCACCGATGCTAAACTAATTGGGCTGTAGTTTTCTGGTTGGGCTCTGTTGCCCGTTTTGAACACACACACACACACACACACACACACACACACACACACACACA